>CM061137.1:148897219-149094622 GCA_030789695.1 Scilla litardierei | reverse complement strand
TTGAAGTGAGATAGCTATCGGGGTAAAAGATTTGTTTGGGATGATGTTGTTGTAATACTTATAAAAGGGACTAGGGCTTTAGGGATCACCGCTAGAATAGTTGAGGGTCAACATTGGAATAGGATCCTTGCATTGCATTAGTGTTAGGGAATTAATCCCCCAATTCGTACCACTCTTGTGGATTAGAATTGCGGGGTATTTCGGTGGCTCTCGTTGACGCAATGGCGGTAGCCGTCAATGTAGCAGTATAGTTCGTCGATGGATCCCCTCAAGGCACGAGCCGGTCATGGTCACGAGGCTCGGTTGGATCCACTGATTTCCCTATTCGAATCCCTAGATACCCCTTAAGCACATCAATTTCACAGACCGTGGGCATGATCTCAGTACGGGTTATCCACGGATTCGGTAGGATCTACCGAAATACTACCGTAGGTCCCCAATTCAATGTAGGGATCCCGATCTATGTTTTCCCCATTGGATACTAAGGCTAACCCATCAGCCCTAGAATAATCTACTCACTCATGGTATCGTTAACAGATAAAAACATCATTCTCAGAGAAGAAAACGTTATAGCAACCAAAAGATTAGAGCTAAAAGACTTACGGCGAGAATTCAATAGGAATTGCAGATCCAGAAATAATTTCAGATTCCAAAACGTAAGAACAATCCAAAATAAGCGCAATAATCTCCCAGTATTTGATTCAAAATCTTCTTACAAAAATTAGTCTAAGAATCTCTACAAAAATCGCCAAGCTCCCTATCAAAAACTATTCAAAATTCCTAATCAAAGTTCGCTCCCCCCAGTGCTCGCACAGCTCCCAGCTTCAAAGCCCAAAATCGCGCGCATCGCGGCTTCACAAAACATTCCAAAAATAGCCCTTGAGTTGCCGGCCGAGTAGGTGACTCGGTCGAGCAACAGCTGCTCTTTTGGTCGCTCAGACCGAGTAGATGAGTTACTCGACCGAGCACTACAGAAAATGGAGAGCATTCAAAATTGCCTACCCAACCGAGTCATCCCTGCTCGGTCCGAGTAGGGGTCGACTCGGTCAGCTGCTCGGGCCACGTCGTGGACAGCCTAGCTTGTGGAATTGAGGCTACTCGATTGAGCAGATGAACTACTCAGTCCGAGTCAGCCCGTATCAGCTCCCTTCTCGAATTGATGTTACTCGGTCGAGCAGCCATGCTGCTCGGCCCGAGTATTTTCTGGGAAACTCTGCAGAGGGCTCCTGGGGGCTGTCTCTCTCTCTCTCTCTCTCTCTCTGCTCTCTCTCTTCTCCTCCAATGGCTCCAGAAGTGTGGCGAACTTCTCCAGAGCCTCGCCAAAGAGCTCACGAGCATGTCGGATGTGTCCATACCCAAGTGGGGTCCCAAATCGCTCCAAAATCCCTAAAAACTCACAAAACACTACGAAAATCGAAAATATCGTCAGAAATGCAATATCGTAGTAAAATGAGGGATTTGGATGCGAAAATGGCATGAGATGCAATGAAATAATGATGTGAAAATAATAGAAAATATGGACACATCAAAATCCCCCAAACCTACCTCTTACTCTTCCTCGAGGAAGACGAATAATCGGTACGTCGGGAGGAAAACAAAAGGAAAAATAAGAAAACGAAAATAGAAAGAAAGGAAAAGTAAAAAGAGAAGTGAGAGGAGAGTGCTAAGGATGATCGGTCAGATCTCAGGCCTAAATAGTATATCACAATGCTCTGAATGATAAACATACATGCTATTGGCAATTTCTAGCTTTACAAATCATATGACTAGCATGCAGTGCAGGCAAAGAATATGGATCTACTGAAATAACACCATCAAATCATATTAATCTCATGTAATCCCTAGAGTCTAGTATAAAGAAGTTGGCAATGTCCTTTTCAATCACAGATATACAAGGAGCATAAAGGAATCACACAACATGCAATAGAGAATAGAAAGATCATGCCATTCAGACATTCATTTCGATACATGAAAAATCTCCAAAACTGAAGAAATTCGTAAAGTTTAGGTGTTATTAAATCTCTCCGATGTGCACTGTCTCCACTATAATGTCACGCTCACTCATGTAATCAGTTGGTTTACCCGCCAAGCTTAGCTTGAGGCGTCGCATCAAGGAAAATGATATGAAATTTTTATTTTTCTTTCCAGAATAAATGATAGCTTCTAATGAAATGATAAAAACAGTATTTATTCATTTTCTTTCTTTTTTTTTCTTTTTCAAATATGAATATATACACATTTTTTCTTCTTTTTTTTCATTTAGAAGCTATACTTTTTCTTTTTGGGTTTGGGAAGTGAGATGCGGTAAAGATAGCAATGGGGGTGTAACCAACTGATATGTAGAGATATAAGTAGATATGTGGAGAAGGAAAAATAGGACTCTCGGTTCACTCATAAGAGTGTGCACAACAGTTTGATAAAATAAAACTCTAACTAAACTCATATATAGCATGGATATTTTCATTTCTCTAAATGAATACTGAAAAAGGCATGCAGTAATAGGCACAATATCAGCATGCATGCAAACAGAAGTGAATACGATAAGAAAACAGATGCTCCAAGTGTTCTAGTGATGCGTGAACCTAGGTGCATTTCACAACATAGATCATACTAGATACTAGTTCATGCATTCGATTTTCAATTCATTTTAAGTATTAAATCAGATAGATCATCAATAAAAATGCATGCATATAGATAATAAAACTGAAATTTACTCTAATAGCATGTCATCGAAAATGAGCATCGTAAAAACTAATAAAGCCACGAGAGATATCATCATGCGAACCATCCTTAGCAAATAAAGAAAGAAAGGCGGAGAAAAGAGGAAAATAAGGAAAAAGAGATGCATGCATGGTGAAAATAGAAAATAAGATGCAAAATGAGAAAAAAGAAAACGACGTGAAAAACGGTAGAAAAATGAAATAAAGACTGAAATAAGGAAAGAAAATGTAAAAGAAAAAATAAAAAATAAAGCGGTAGCGTTAATCCCCCAAGCTAAACCTAGCAGTGTCCTCACTGCTAAGAAAACGCTGTGAGCGGGAGATGATGCTAAAGGGGTGGGGTGGGTGGGGGAATAAAATAAAAACTATGAAATAAAAGAAAAAGGAAATAAAACTAAAAACATGAAATGCTGCAATGCTGTATGTGATATGATGCATGGGTGTGTCCTCCCCCAAGCTATGTAAAAGTAGGTCCCCGAAAAGACAGATGGGCACAAAATGAATAGGGGAGGCAAAAGCTGGTACAGACAACATCAAGCAGAGGCACCACCCTCTGGGCATGGTGATGGGTCCCTCTGCTGTGGACTAGGGGTGGTGGGTGGAAGGTCAAGCTGGGACTCGTGGGGAGGGCTGGTGGTGAGATCGACGGTGGAGGTGGAGGGCTCAACAGAATGTAATACCAGGGCAGAAAGTGGATCTACTGTGACAGACGACTCTAAAGTGGTAGAAACAGGCTCTGCAGAAGCCTGAGAAAGTGAAGCACTGAGTGGTGCAGAGTGGGTCATAGTGGCTGGCATGGGAGGTGGAGTGTGTGCAAGTATAACAGGAGGTGGGCCACGGTGACGAAGCAGGTTTATGATAGAGGTAAGATCCGACTCGACTCTCGATCTGTGTGTCGCCGTCGCGAGTAAAAAGTCATCGAAATCCCGCCGTAAGCAGGAAGTCAACTCCTCTAAAGTAGTCAGCGAGCGTCGGAAGTACGCGAGTCGGGTGGAGGGCGAGGTAAGTGTCTGTGAGTCACCACTCTCATGAATCGACCCTGTGCAATTGATGCACAGTGCCTATCGTGGAAGGTAGGAGAGGGTGAACTCGAAGGTAGGTCAGAGGCTGCTGAAGAAGGAGCTGTAGTCGACACAGAAGAATAGACAGACGTCGACACGCTCTCGGTAAAAATGGCAGTGGATGTGGTGGAGGTGGTGCCAGATCGTGGAATGTGTGGACCTAAAGTGATAAGAACTGATGCTATAAGGTCCGAAAGAGGGGCGAGGGTGGGGACTGGGTCGTGTGACGGAGAATCAAGATAGATGAGGTGGTCAGCAAAAGGTACATCGGTGCTCTCCGGCATCGATGCAGTAGTAGAGGAGATCTGAGTCTCGGGGCAAGAGGTGGGGACAGTCCCCGAGGACTGAACAGTGGTGGATACGGTAGATACAGCGGTGGCAGAAGAAGCGGCTCCAGAAGATGGGTGAGTAGGTTAGACATGGAGGCCGGCAACTAAAACAGCTATGTCATGTAGCTCAAACACCGGGGAGCGTGGGTCCCGGTCCTCGGCTTCTGCCTCGACTGTGCTCCGGGAGGCTCGAGCACGTGTATGGCGGGGAGTGGCTCAACTCTAAGAAGCATCCAGTCGATCTGGACGGATGGAATGTGCGTGAGGTAAGGGGTGGGGAGCACCATATGAGGAGTGTGGGTGGTGCCTACCAGATAAAGCCAGTGACGATCACCATATGGTCGGATGATATGCATATGCTCGAGCACGCAAATGGTCAGGCGTGTCGGGCCAGGAGGGCGGTGAAGGTCAGCTGGAATGGGAATGTGAAGCATCTGAGCAAAAATAGTGAAGAAGCCACCGCATCAAATGTCTGTGGAGTGGTAGGTAGTGGCTGTCTGGTAAAGTCGGTGACACAGCCAGTGGGCTGCGTCAGAGAGCATGAAGGGACGTAAAGAGCCGTCAGGGTGGAATCGAAGAAGCCGGGTCATACCCATAAGATGGGTAAGCTCAGGGAGGGACATGGTCCCATCCTCTGGTCTGTAAAAAAGGGGGGAAGCAAGGTGCCGCTGAGCGTAGTGAAGGCATGGGTGCACTATGCACGATGCCTTCACCCGGCTAGGGAGATACTGTGGAAGTCCAGAAGTACGCTTCCAGAAGGCGCGAGCGTCAAAAGTGTCAACGTCAAAGAGCGGGGAGAAGGCTAGTCTGGGCTCTGGGACGGCGGGGAAGTGAAAATACTCCCGGATCATAGCAAAAGTGACAGTGCAGTCGTGATCCAGGATGCGGAAGGTGATGCCGTCACCTGCTGGGGTGAAAGCAAGGGAGCTGAGACCCTCTAGTGCTATGTGTGTGTACGTGGGAGCGTGTACACCGAGGAAACGGTCGAAACCGATCGCTCGGTACAGGTGGTGAACTCCCTGAAGGAGTCCCAGGGATCGAAGTGCGGGCACATCTATGAATACCGTATGTACCAGACGGTCCTGATGGAGCCTAAAATAGCGCTCTCGGTGTGCGCTGTCCTGGAAAGTGATGCCATATGTAGGGATACATGCGGGGAGGTCATCCTTGGAGGGTGCGGTGTGTGGGGGTGATGAGGTAGAGATGGTGGAGGCAGCAGTGGAGGGGATATGGTCTGTGGTGGAGGGGATCAAGGCTGACGTGACGGGTGTGGTGGTGGTGGGGATGGTAGTGGTGATGGCGGGAGCTGTGGTGGAGGGTGTGGTAGTGGTAGTGTCTACTGTGGTAGTAAGGCGGGCACGACGCTGGGGTCGGGAAGAGGAGGTGCCAGACGACGGCCTCTTCCCGCGAATGGGGGGTGTGGTAGATCCGCGTGTGCGAACCATCGTGTCTGCGGTATATGAAATACGGTATGAAAATATAGAGGGAAACGAGTGTACCGTAAGTGCGAAGGATGCGAACGCGCAAAAGATCCCCCAAGCTAGTCCTCCCAGCTGCTACTGACGTAAGCAGAGAGTACCTGCAATTCGAAACGATCAAAACGTCAGTTAAACGAGTGAAAATGGGTGAAACGTAGATATGAGGTGACTCGGACCGAGCAGTGAAACTGCTCGGTCCGAGTTGTGCTACTCGGTGGGAGGTTGTGACCGATTAGCTGAGCTACTCGGTCTATGCCCTAGGGCACAGTTAACAGGGAATTGGGGGGGGCTTTGGGCGATCGGCGGTGGGGAGAGGGTTGTGGGGTGGGTCGACGGCGGGGGGGGGGGGGGGGTTTAAAGAGGGGGGGTGGGCGGGGTGTTTGGGAGACGGTGTCGGCGACGCCGTCGGCGGCGGTGGCGTCGTCGACGGAGCCGTCAACGAAAGAGGGTGAAAGGGCGGGGTTAGGGAGATCTGATGGGAGGGGGAGAGGGGGCAGTCGGCGAGGGGGGCGGGTTATAGGGGGCGAGTTAGGCGACGCCATCGGCGATGGTGGCGCCGTCGACGGTGCGGTCGTCGGAGTAGGGCGGAGAGGGGAGGGAAGAGAGGGGAGGGGACAGAGAGATAAGAGGGAGAAAGAGAGAGGGAGATGGTGATGGATGACCGGAGTAGGGCTGTGCTGCAGGCGACGGTGCGGGTGGAGGAAGACGGCGCGGGGGGCTAGGGTTTGAACGAGTAGGGTAGAGAGAGGGGAGCTCGGGGGTAATTTTCAGGAGTAAAATTTTTTAGGGTAAAGGATTAGGGTTAAAAAAAGTTTTAACGGTGGAGTTAAAAAATTGAAACGGGTTGCGAGTGAAACTCGACCCGACTCGGTCCGAGCAACTAGGCTGCTCGATCGAGTAAATGAAAAATTTCGAAGCGAGTACTCCCTTGTCGACTCGGACCGAGCAGCGTGCTGCTCGGTCGAGTCATTGCCTACTCGGGCCGAGCTAATAATATTCTGTCCGGGTTGACTGATCACTCCTTATTTTACACTTTTTTCCCGCATGTTTGCATGCCATTTAGATCGCTCAAATCATGTTTTTCACGATATATCGACGATATTGCGATGCTTTTCACGATTTCTTATTTTTGTCGAATTTCAGGTGATTTGGAGCGATTTGGAGTGATCTCGAGATACGCCTACTCCAGAGTGTCACCGACGACCTCCCCGAGGGGTATTTTGCTGTTGGAGAGGAGCGGAAGAAGAAAGAACGTCGCAGGAGCGACGAGGAGGCCAAAACAAGCTGTTTGGGCATTTTTGGTGTCCCACTCGGCCGAGTGAAGAACTCACTCGGCCGACCAGCGAGACACTGCTCGGCCGACCAGATCGGATACGCTTCATGTGTGCACTCGGCCGAGCGACGGAAGCCACATCGGCCGAGTGACGAGATCCCGTCCGCCCGAGTGGCACCCAGACGAAGCCATTCAAAAATCGCCAACTTACTGTTTTTCGTCTGCCTGAGCTTCAGAAGACCCACTCGGCCGAGTGGCAAATGCCGACCGCCCGAGTACTAAGAAGCCATCGGCCGAGTGACGACAACTCACTCGGCCGAGCGACTCCCGAAGTGAAGACCCCCGAAGACCCAGACTTACTGGAAATTTACAAGGTTTCTCACTCGGCCGAGCGACTTTTGTCACTCGGCCGAGTGCGACGCGCTGCCTGTAGCGAAAATTGCGGATTTCAGGCTGCGCAGGGGCATTTTGGTCACAGTTTTTTGGACGATTTTGGGGGGTATTTAACCCCTGTTTTTACCCTAGGTTAGAGAGCTTTTTCTCTTAGATTTTTGCAGCTTTTTAGATTAACTTTTTAGCTTTATTCTTGTGATTGGAGAGGAGACAAAAGTTGATTTTTGTTGGATTATTTGAAGAACTCTATTGGTTTGTGTCTCTCTCCCCTAAAAATACTATTTTTATTGCTTATCTCAATATTGTGATGAATTCTTTTGTTAATTTCATTGATTATTTTTGTGTTTGTGCTATGAATTGTGAGTAGTCTCCACGTCTTGGGGCGTGGGGATGAACCCTACGAGCCCAATTTCAGATTTGTGATGAATTGGTAGAAATTTAGTTAGAATTGCTATTAGGGTTAGTTTGGGATCGATTTATTACGGATAGCTAGGTATTCATATCGATTGGGATTTGCAAGAGATTGGATCCCAATTCGATAGGAAACCCTAGAAATCCGAATTGGGTTGGAATCGAATTTTCGTAGTATCGGTTTGCAAGAGATTGGACCGATACTAGGGTTTCCGGTTGCAATTCCGTGCCGATACCCGTTTGCAAGAGATTGGACGGGTAGGAACTATCCCAACCTAGGTCGTGACCCGAGTTTGCACGAGAGTGGGCTCGGGGCACGATTGAACGATGATGTTGATCCTAATGCTAGCTTCCCTAGGCTAGGGTTTGCAAGAGATTGGACCCGAACCTAGGATAGCTATAGACCGGCAACAGCGCGAGAGCATGAGCTAGGTATTACATTCAGTTGCAACTAGTTCATCTGAAATTTTATTCTAGCAATTTTGATACCAATGAACCACATTGACGAGACACGGTGAGTAGCGGGAATTCCCCATTCCCTAGACGTTCTTTATTTGATTTGATATTTCCGTACTTTGTCTGACGATTGTGACAGGATCGCCAAAGGCAAATTTCTCTCTTTTCTATTCTTAAATAGCCAGGTTGATTGGAACAAGCACGGTCATTCATTCTCCCTGTGTTCGATAACCCGCTCGCCGCCACACCGTGCGCTTGCGGTAAAACTACAACCGTTCTTCGGGTTACATTCCGGAGCGATCAAGTTTTTGGCGCCGTTGCCGGGGAGGCGATTGCGTTTGTTCTTACCACCCTAGCTATTTCTTTCTTTTTGTTTTTATTTCATTTTATTACCTGACCCTTCCATTGTGCTAATCATTTCTTTGAAACTCTGTTTTCTCATTGCATGTACACGAGATCTACGGCGGACCCTGAAGCTATATTATTTGATCCCGAGATTGAGCGTACTGCGCGGAGAATCAGAGCGGAGAGAAGACAAGATCAGGAAGGGAGGTTTATGACCAACCCGGAAACTGCGGAACAATTAGCGGCAAGAATGGCGAGGATAATTTCTATTCGAGATAGGCTCTGGCCTAAGACCTCTTCTACGACCTCATCCATTGCCATGTCGGAGTTGGCGGCTGACAAGAACTTTGAGCTGAAGACTGGACTAGTGGTTCTGATGCAGCAGGATCCATTTCATGGGAATGCCCATGAAAATCCCCACTACCACATCCAATTATTCTTGTCGAAGTGCGTCACATTTCAGATGCCGGGGGTCTCCATCGATGCCATCAGACTGCGTCTCTTCCCCTTCACACTAAAGGACAAGGCACTTTATTGGTTGAGGACGCAAGCTGAGGGAGTCTTTACCACTTGGGACGAGTTGGCGAGTGCATTCATTGACAAGTTCTATCCGCCCTCCAAGACGGTAAAGATTCGGAGCGCTCTTATGTCCTTCAAGCAAGGGCCCCAAGAGACGCTCTATGAGGCTTGGGAGCGTTTTAAAGATCTGCATCATCAATGCCCGCACCATAGCATTGAAGATTGGGAGCTAGTTCATAGCTTCTACAATGGTCTCCAACCGGGGACCAAACAAATTATTGATGCCGCGGCGAATGGTGCTATCTTATCAAAGACTCCCGAAGAAGCTACGGCCCTAATTGAAGAGATGGCCTCAAATAATCAACAATGGGGCGATGAGCGAGGACACTCTACGTCCTCCTTGAAGCCAACTAGCATTTATGAGGCGAAGGCCGTAGCGGAGCTTACAAGCAAGTTTGATTCTCTCCATAAGGTAGTGGAGAGACTGGAGAAGTTTATCACGGAGCCCCAAGGAACCCCTTCCACCTCCGCACCAACGAACCAAATGTGTGATTGGCAAGACCAATCTCAAGCCATGTATTTGGGAGGAGAGCAAGGAGAAGGATCATTGGAGCAAGTACAATATGTCACGGGGAACCAAGGGTATTGGGCCAATCCGGCCACAAGAAATCATCCCGGTTTCTCCTACGCCAACAATGAAGGAGCTTTGAACCCGCCGCAACAACCGCCGCAACAAGCTCGACCACCACCACCACCCCAACAACAACACTATCCGCCGAGGGGGCCTCCACAACAAAATTTTCAACCGAAGCAACAAGTTCCACCATATAGGCCGCCCGGATACAATCAAGGGTGGAGAAATCAAAATCAAAACCCTCCACAAGCTCAACAACGATCCGACTTCGAAGCTAGAGTGGAGGAGTTTATGGTCGAGCAAAAGAAGGTCAATGCTACCTTGAAGGCGGGGCAAGACTCCCTTACAACCGTTGTGGCTCAAATATCGGAGCAATTGGCATTGCTCAATCGAAACACTCAACAATTGCCGGCGCAACCCGAGCAAAACCCACGGGGCAACACCGGCCACATCAATGCCGTGGTTGCCGTTACTACTAGAGGCGGGAAGGATACCACCCCCGTCATGATTCCTACCGAGGAGCCCGTGGAGGAAAGTTTAGAGCCAATTGAGCCGGTAGTTGAAGTTGAGAAGGAGAAAGAGCCGCAAGAAAAGGAGAAATCTAGAGCGGAGCAATTGATTGAGGAGAGGCGCTTCATGCCACCGGTCCCATTCCCCCAAAGGCTTGCTAGAGCGAAAATGGAGAAAAGGCTAGCAAAGTTTCTCGAGTATCTGAGAGGAGTTAGCCTCAACATTCCCTTCCTCGACGCCATCGTGGAAATCCCCACATATGCTAAATTTCTAAAGGATTTGATTTCGGGGGGGAAGAGGAAGGAAAAGAACATGCTAGCCGAGGAGGGCTATTGGTTCACCAAGAGAGAGAAGGAGCCAGCCAAATTCAAAGATCCGGGGAGTTTTCGAATTCCTTGCACCTTGGGCGGTGTCCCTCTACAAAAGGCGTTGGTAGATTTTGGGGCTAGTGTTAGCCTCATGTCTCTCTCCATGTTCCTAAGGCTAAACACCGGGACGAAGTTGAAACCTACAGACATGCGGATACAATTAGCCGATGGACGGATAACAAGGCCGGTAGGGATCGCCGAAGACATCCCGCTACAAGTCCCGGGAGGCATATGCTTGCCATGTGACTTCGTGATCATGGACGTTAAGGAGGAGGGAGATACATCATTGATACTTGGACGCCCGTTCCTCGCCACCGCCGGTGTCATTGTCGACGTGCGAGAAGGTACCCTAACTTTAAACGTCGGCAACATCGAGGTGGAGCTTCACATTCCTAAGGCCATGAAACACATGCCTTACCACGAGGAGCTTGACTACATGGACCTCCTTGACGAGGTAATCGAAGAGGCGATCCCCCACTCCATTGGCGCTCTATTCGATGAGGATTTCGAGGAGGGCCCGGATTTAGGCCAAGATGAGAAGATAAATGATTCCCCCGACTTCTCCGCTGAAAATGATGAAGGCGACGCTGATGTCGCAAGGATTCGAGAGCTCTGCAAGCTCTCGAAAATGAAGTCTCTGAAGAAAGCTCCGCCGATACGGAAATCGGCGTCACCGGTGAAGCCGAGGACCGGAGCAAATGCTAGCTTGGGGGAGCCTCCCCCCAACATTATTCGAGACGGGAGACCACCGAGGGAGAACACACCGCCGCAACTTCCGAATCCAAGCGTTCTCCCCGGAAAATTTGACGGGTGCATCCCATATGCACCAAACATCCCGCATTAATTGAAAATCATAGGGGGTCGAGCTCACGACCTTAAACGAGCGCTTGTCGGGAGGCAACCCGACGGTTATTTCTTTATTTTCACTTTTCTTTTATTTTTGTTTTAGAAACTTTTAGTGTTTTGAGTCGTTCGCCCAAAAATCTTGTGATAACGGGTCCTATTTTTCCTGACAGGAGAGAAGAACGAGGTACCCATCATTAGGAGGATGCACAAGGTGACGAGGAGTGCCCCAGGAAGGCGCTCGATGCTTAGGAAGAAGATGAAATCGACTGGAGGAAGAAAGACGGAGTTTAGAGCCCAAACGAAGACAAACAGCAGAAAACAAGGCTCACTCGGCCGAGTATACTAGTCACTCGGCTGAGCACACAAGTTCGTCCGGCCGAGCCGATCACGAACGAGGGAAGTCTGTTGTACCCAACTCTCTGTTTATTTTCCTGATTTCAGTATAACTGCCACTCGGCCGAGTATATATATTCACTCGGCCGAGTAAAACGGATACGCTCCTAGGGCGAGTCTTGCCGAGTAGCTTGAGCCACTCGGCCGAATGGACTTACTCCACTCGGCCGAGGGTGGTAAGGCCACTCGGTCGCAGCGTAGCGGGAAGGAAATTTTCTTTCAAGTTCACTCGGCCGAGCGACCTAGTCACTCGGCCGAGTCGTAACTTCTGCTATAAAAGGGGCTGGGGGCGCGTTTTTTGAAACGAAATAACCCGATCGCACCCCGATCTTTCGACTCCCCAGCGCCCGAACGACTCCCCCACTCGCCCGACCGTCGACCCCCGCGCTGCCGCTCGGCCACCCACCGCCGGCCGAGCCGCCGCCGCTCCTCGCCCGAGTCGCCGCCGGCGGCCACTGCTCCGGCCGACTCCGGTAACCCCCATTTTCGCCAATTTCTCCTCTTTCTGTGTATTTTTCGAGGATCCATATGCTTAACGAACCCCAAACCCGAATTGATTTCTATTTCTATCTATTATACCCCTAATGCCCCATACGTTTTGAATATTACCCGCTGATATCTCTGTTTCATGCGCATGTTATTTTTGGGAGCTTAGGGGAGCCCAGGGGAGCTTCCAGGGACTGATTTGGGCTGTGTGGAGGCGTCGTCTTCACACGCTTCCATTGCTTTGCACTCGCGGCGTGTCGTGGTATACTCTTTCCTTTATTTTACGCACGCCGCACTTTTCATGCTTTTCGGTGAGCGCTCGGGGCCCATATGCCGCCCCGGACACGGCCGAGGTCGAGGAGAGCTTCCGCCAAGCGGAAACGGTCGGATGATGCCGGCCCCTCCCACGAGGTGGAGGGCTCTCCTCCGCCTTCTCCCACACACCCCGTCCACCCAGCACAGCCTGCAGGCCCTGCACACCCCGCACAGCCTGCAGAGCCCGCACAGCCCATACACCCCGCACAGCTACTCCCTGCTGCTCCACAGCCACCACCTCTGGCTCCACTCATCGGGCCGCTGGGGATCACGTTCCGAAACGACGCACACCGCGTCGCTTTCGAGCGTATCTCCCAGCGCTCGATCGTACCCTCCAGGTTCGCACACCTTGCAGACCTAGGACGCCTGGGGGTACTAGAGGGGATGCTCACGTTGTATGACAACGTAGGCTGGCGAGATTTCTTTCAGGTGTTGGCGGACACGTTTATCCGCCCAACACTTGAGGTACTTAGTTCGATCGCCCGGACCGACGAGGGATGCTCGTTTCGGTTCATGGACCGGGAGTGCCAGGTCACTCTCGGTATGATGAGAGCCTTCTTCTTGTGGCCCGATGTCCCCGGGGCTGATCGAGGTTACGCCCCCACCCATATCCCCCCACCTTCCTTTGACGTCGGTGCCTTCTGGGCCCGGATTACGGGTCTTCACGCTGCCTTTGACCCTAGTAGGGCCAAGGCCTCAGCCATTGTCCATCCCTGCCTCCGTATAGCTCAGCGCCTTATGGCGACGACCTTTTTGGCCAGATATGAGCCGGGTACGATGTCCACGCCAGAGCTCTATATGCTCTACGCGATGACACGGCCCAGAGCTCTATCTAGGGAGGGCGATGAGTTGGTCCCCGCCGTCGTGATTGATGTCACGGCTTGGTTTTTGGACCGCATCATCGTATCGGTGGGCGCTCGCTCACCGATATGCTGCGGCGGCCTGATCACCTTGCTCGCCCTTATGACCGGCGAGGACTTCCCTGACGACCTGCGACGAGCACCGTGCCCCACTTCTCTGTCGATTGATGTTATGGCCCGGATGAAGATGCTGCGTCCGCACGGTGAGCGACACTGGGTCTGGCTGCACGGCCCTTACGGTGCCGATTACATGATTCTTCTGAGCCCAGCTCGGACTCTGATTGCACCGGCCCAGGTGGACTGGCTCCCTGCGATGGATGTTCTGATCCCAGCTGCATACGTGCTCGAGGCCGAGGAGGCCGAGCAGGCCCACGCTGCCCACGCTGCCCCCCGCAGACCCTATTGCACCTGCCGAGCATGCTGCCCCTGTTGACCCCGTGGCCCCTCCGCCTATCCCTGATATTTCTGCTGCTCCCGACACCTCTGTCCACTCTTCTGTCGGTGTCGGGAGTACCCTAGCTGAGCCCACCTCCACTGCCTCCACACCTGCCACCACCACCACTGGCCCTCTGTCTGCCGAGCCCATTTCCTCTGCCCCACCCGAGCGCCAGCCGACTATAGTTGAGTGCGGAGAGCCCTCTTTTACCACTGCCGTAGGGACCGTAGTCTCCACCTCTGTCTCCACTGCTGCTGTATTCTCTGAGAGTGTCGTGGCGTCTGTCCACACTTCTGTGTCACCGACCTCTCTGGCCGCCTCGTCGCCACTTTTGCACTCCTCTTTCGTTGCTGCCGCCTCCACTTCTTACCGTCCTGCCCAGCCTCACACTGAGGCCATTCCCACATTTACGAGCGCAGCACCTTTCGTTCCCTTCCCTGCTGAGCCCGTCACCTACGCCACCAGAGTACGCCAGCCCCGACCTGCACAGCACAGACCGGTGCGTCCCTCTGCACCACCTCCCCCTGACACTGTACTTCAGAGCATTCGTGCTCTCGAGGGGGCGGTGAGTGGCCTCAGAGGCGACCTTAGGACCCTGTCCTCCACCGTCTCCGCGATGGCTGGCCGCTTCGACCTGCTCCCACAGATTCACTACTGCCTTACCCAGGTCCTGGAGCGACTCCCCCGCGTTCCCCCACCCACCCAGCAGGTCACCACCCCCACTTCCACACCCACACCCGCTCAGCAGCCTGTCCCACCACCACCACCACCACCTCCGCCTCAGGACGGAGACGGCGCGGCACCACCTTCTTAGGCACCCTTGATGCCATCGATTATTTTTGCCGTTGTGCTGCCTGTTTCTGCTGGGTCCTGATGCTTTTTGCCCACCCCCCCTCCCCTCACTTATTATGGATTCTCAATCTGATCATATCTTTATATATCTTTTTTGGGAGCGAGGGAGAGTTTTTGGTGCCACACCTTTATATCCATATCACTCCTATATCTGCATGCATCATGTCCGCATCATATTTTTCGTTTCTTTCTTTTTCCTTTTTTATTTTTCCATCATGCATGCACCCTCACTTACCCCTGCCATTACTTGTCTCTCGGTGTGCCACACTTTGCACATTGAGGACACTGTGCCATTTAGCTTGGGGGAGTGAGTTCTCACGTTCTTTTTCGATTTGCCACCTTTATTTTTAGTTTTTCACACCATTTTCCGCTTTTGCACTTATTTTCATCATTTTTTCTTTTATTTTACCATGCATCACGTTTTTCTTATTTTCTGTGTGCCGCATTATAAATAGCTTTATTTTCCCCTTTATCTTTATTTCTTTTTCATCTCATGCTAGAGATGACTTTTCTGTGATGATGATGACGTAGAGTTAGCTTACTCTATATGCACGCTATATTTGTCATGTCTTAGACTTTATTTCTGATATCATATGCTGTGATTTGCCTTGCATTTAGAGATAGTAACCCACACTTTTTCCATATAAAAATGGATGAAATTTTATTATTAGCTGAGTCTGAATATTCTTATGTATGCTATCGCAGAAAACACACCAAGATTCACGCATTGAATGCTTATATTTGGAGTACCGTTTTCTTTTCCCTATATCACTTCTATATGCATGCTTTGTACATTTCACTTCAGGATGATTGAATGATGTTAGCTATGATAAATCTGGATTAGTTAGCTTTTTTGTGATCGAAACTGAGTAGATTAGATTACCCTGCTGAAGTTGTCGTGCATGTCTTATAGAGTGAACCGAGAGATATATTTATTTCTTTCTCCACAAATCTTGATCATCAATTCTCTATTTTAAAATCATTGGTGAATCTCCCCTTAGCGATTCTATTATATGGCATTTCCCCCCGCTATTAATTCCTAGCTCCAAATTTCCCAAAATAAAAAAAAAGAAAAAAAGAAAAAAAAAATTTCTTGTATGTTCTTACTTCTCTCTGAGTTGGGATCATTGTGTATATGTGTTATGTGAAAAAAAAACACCTCAATAAAAGATCCCATCTCATGTTCTCTCTTTCTTCTCTCTTTTCGTATTTACTTTCATTACTTTTGGAGCTTTATGAAAATGGGGATGAAAATATTTTTTTTATGCCACCACGCTTATAGATAAGCTTGGGGGAGGGAATCCAATGATGTGTGAGAGAGTGACTACTTGACGTTGCACGACAACATAGGCTAAGTAATATTCTATACTCGGTAAGATTATTTTTAGATTTACGAAGTCCAGTAATCTATGCCTAGCACTCATTTCATGAAATCCATACTTATCTATTATTTCTATTCTATTGAGTGATATCCTTATATTCCTCATAGAAAGCATTCAATTGAAAAGTGTGTGATCTGCGATTTGTATACCGCTTTAAATGATTCAGACGATGTTAATTCTATAATTATTCCGTTTCTCATGATTATATCATTGTTCGTGGGCTTTCTATTTCTATTTGCGCTATTATATATACTATGATATCGAAATAAAATCCATTGACATGTGTTTTTCATTCGGTGCATGCTATAAGAGTAAGCGAAACCCACGTCCTGAGAAAATGATCTAGCAGCTCCCCTCTTCGCTTCTTTCTTTCTTCTTTGTTTTTATTTCGTTTTCGTTTCTCTCCGTTTTTCATTTTTTTCGTCTTTTCGCCGTTTTCGTTTTCCGAATCCACCGGGTTCGCCTCTTACTTATCTTCCTCGAGGACGAGTAAGAGGTAAGCTTGGGGGATTTTGATCACTCCTTATTTTACACTTTTTTCCCGCATGTTTGCATGCCATTTAGATCGCTCAAATCATGTTTTTCACGATATATCGACGATATTGCGATGCTTTTCACGATTTCTTGTTTTTGTCGAATTTCAGGTGATTTGGAGCGATTTGGAGTGATCTCGAGATACGCCTACTCCAGAGTGTCACCGACGACCTCCCCGAGGGGTATTTTGCTGTTGAAGAGGAGCGGAAGAAGAAAGAACGTCGCAGGAGCGACGAGGAGGCCAAAACAAGCTGTTTGGGCATTTTTGGTGTCCCACTCGGCCGAGTGAAGGACTCACTCGGCCGACCAGCGAGACACTGCTCGGCCGACCAGATCGGATACGCTTCATGTGTGCACTCGGCCGAGCGACGGAAGCCACATCGGCCGAGTGACGAGATCCCGTCCGCCCGAGTGGCACCCAGACGAAGCCATTCAAAAATCGCCAACTTACTGTTTTTCGTCTGCCTGAGCTTCAGAAGACCCACTCGGCCGAGTGGCAAATGCCGACCGCCTGAGTACTAAGAAGCCATCGGCTGAGTGACGACAACTCACTCGGCCGAGCGACTCCCGAAGTGAAGACCCCCGAAGACCCAGACTTACTGGAAATTTACAGGGTTTCTCACTCGGCCGAGCGACTTTTGTCACTCGGCTGAGTGCGACGCGCTGCCTGTAGCGAAAATTACGGATTTCAGGCTGCGTAGGGGCATTTTGGTCACAGTTTTTTGGACGATTGGGGGGGGGTATTTAACCCCTGTTTTTACCCTAGGTTAGAGAGCTTTTTCTCTTAGATTTTTGCAGCTTTTTAGATTAACTTTTTAGCTTTATTCTTGTGATTGGAGAGGAGACAAAAGTTGATTTTTGTTGGATTATTTGAAGAACTCTATTGGTTTGTGTCTCTCTCTCCCCTAAAAATACTATTTTTATTGCTTATCTCAATATTGTGATGAATTCTTTTGTTAATTTCATTGATTATTTTTGTGTTTGTGCTATGAATTGTGAGTAGTCTCCACGTCTTGGGGCGTGGGGATGAACCCTACGAGCCCAATTTCAGATTTGTGATGAATTGGTAGAAATTTAGCTAGAATTGCTATTAGGGTTAGTTTGGGATCGATTTATTACAGATAGCTAGGTATTCATATCGATTGGGATTTGCAAGAGATTGGATCCCAATTCGATAGGAAACCCTAGAAATCCGAATTGGGTTGGAATCGAATTTCCGTAGTATCGGTTTGCAAGAGATTGGACCGATACTAGGGTTTCCGGTTGCAATTCCGTGCCGATACCCGTTTGCAAGAGATTGGACGGGTAGGAACTATCCCAACCTAGGTCGTGGCCTGAGTTTGCACGAGAGTGGGCTCGGGGCGCGATTGAACGATGATGTTGATCCTAATGCTAGCTTCCCTAGGCTAGGGTTTGCAAGAGATTGGACCCGAACCTAGGATAGCTATAGACCGGCAACAGCACGAGAGCATGAGCTAGGTATTACATTCAGTTGCAACTAGTTCATCCGAAATTTTATTCTAGCAATTTTGATACCAATGAACCACATTGACGAGACACGGTGAGTAGCGGGAATTCCCCATTCCCTAGACGTTCTTTATTTGATTTGATATTTCCGTACTTTGTCTGACGATTGTGACAGGATCACCAAAGGCAAATTTATCTCTTTTCTATTCTTAAATAGCCAGGTTGATTGGAACAAGCACGGTCATTCGTCCTCCCTGTGTTCGATAACCGGTCGCCGCCACACCGTGCGCTTGCGGTAAAACTACAACCGTTCTTCGGGTTACATTCCGGAGCGATCATTGACAGAGTGACGTTTTCTCCTCAAGTTGAAAAGCCTGTAGTACTCGACCGAGTAGGTCCTTGCTCGGACCGAGTCAATTTCTACTCAGACCGAGCAGCATGCTGCTCGGGCCGAGCGAAGATGGCTTCCTTTTCCGTGTCTGTGCTGCTCGACCGAGCAGGGAAGCTGCTCGGTCGAGTCTCCTATGCCTCTTTGCCCTCTTATTTTCCTTTGCTTTTCTTCCCAAATCTTCGAATCTAGTGCTTTCCTCCGGCTTCCTTCCGTTTATAATGTCGATATGCATACCCCCACTTGTCCGTCTTATACAAAATACGAACTCATCAATTTTTTTGTGATTTTTGTAGTTTTGTCTAAAAATACGAAATAAAAATTTAAAAATAAGAAACTGAAAAAGAAAATCCAAAATCTAAGAAATTGTGTTGCCTCCCAATAAGCGCTTGTTTTCAGTCGTGAGCTCGACTCCCTCAAATATATCAATCTTCATTTGGTGCGCGTGGTGGTCGCGCGTCAATCTCCGTGGTGGTGCAATCCGGCGGCATTTAATCTCCGCCTACTTCACGACTTTCCTCTGAGTAGCATGTAGCTCCCGGTTTTTGATGAATTGGAGAGCGATGTAGAAACTCCTCATCCAATACTCGGATGTACGCGACAACCGCTTTGTTGTAGGTTGGGTCGCCGTCGTCATCGATGCTTGTCTTCATTGGGTCCTTCATGACCCCTTCGGAAGTAAAGTCTTCAATGGCTTCCTCTTCAAGAAGCTCCAGATAGCTAGCCCCTTCTACATGGGCTCACTCCTTCATCAGCATTTGTAGCCGGAACTCAGCTTCAATATCCCCCACGTTGAGAGAGAGAGTCCCTTCTCAGACGTCTATCAGAACATCGGCTGTCGCCATGAAAGGGCGGTCGAGTATAAGTTGGGAGCTCCCTCCCTCAGGCATATCCATGATGATGAAGTCGACTGGAACACATAGTCCTGGAGGTATTTGGAGGATGACGTCCCTCGCTATTCCCACAGGGTAGGTGATGGAATGATCGGCGAGCTGGATGGACATGCTCGTCGGTTCCAACTCACTTCCTGTCTAAAGCCTCTTGAAAATGGAGAGGGGCATCAAGCTAATGCTAGCCCCCAAGTCAATCAACGCCTTACTGATAGGCATCCCTCTAATAGAGCATGGCACGGTAAAGCTCTCCAGATCCAGCAGCTTCCGGTTGAGGTAATGTTTGATAACGGAGGTGGAATCCTCCAATAGCTTTATTTCTTCGGGCCTCCTCTTTCCCGTGATGAGATCCTTCAGAAATTTTACGTTGATTGGGATCTCTGTGATTGCATCCATGAAAGGGATGTTCAGCTGGATCCCCTTTAATAGCTCCATGAACTTGGAGTACTTCTTTTCCAATTTGGCTAGGGCTAGCCTCTGTGGGTATGGAGGGGGAGGTCGGGAAACTTTACTCTTAGATGCATCAACGGGAGGCGGCGTCATAGTAGGTATGACGGGAGGAACATCCGCTTTCTCCTCAATAACGACAGGCCTTTCAGTGGCCTCTGCTTTATCACCGTCATCGACAGCTTCTTCAATGGTGATCTCCTCCTTATTAAGCACCGTGACCATGACGGGTCAGTCACCCGTCCTCCACGCGTGGTCACTGAAACCACAGAATTTGCTTGGGCTCTTAGGTTAGTCTCCGGCTGGGAGGGCAATCTCCCCTGATTCTTCACCAGCTGCGACATTTGCCCCCTCAGTTCATCGAGTGAAGAGTTTATATTCTTAAACTGGTTCGATGTATCCTGATTGAAGCGGATCTGGCCACTCATGAAAGTCTCTAGTGTGGCCTCGAGATTAGACTTGGGTGGAGCTGGCGTATAATTCTACTGAGGCGGCGGGTTGAACTGATATCCCGGCGGCCTGTAAGGCCCAGCTGGCCTAAAGCTGCCCTGCTGCTGCTGCTGCTGCTGCTGAGGAGGGGGTGGAGGCCTCTGAAATTGCGGAGGTTGCAGCCCTCCACTTGGGTTTCCATAGGAAAACCCCGGGTGATTCCTGGCAGCTGGATGCTGCCACTGATTCCGTCTTTCTCCTTGGACGTATTGCACGGTCTCAGAAGTATCAGCACCATCGTAATGGCCTCACTAGGGATATATCCCGGATCCATATATTCTTCCGCAGGATGATACGATGTACTGGGCGAAGTGGGGATGGAGTCTAGACGCTGCTCAATGCGGGCCACTTGTTTACACAAGGTCTCGATATGAGAATCCAAGTGGCTAGCGGCCTTAACCTAGGGAGTCCGGGTCACAACGGTCCGTTCAACGCTCCATTGCTGAGTGTTGGCTGCCATGTGCTCCAACAAGTCAATAGCCTCCTCAGGAGACTTATCAAGTAGGGCATCCTGCGCCACAGCATCGATGATCATCTTGGTGCTAGGCTGGAGCCGGTTGTAGAAGCTCTGCACCAAATCCCAGGGCTGGATCCCATGGTGAGGACACTGATGTTGGAGGTCCTTGAACCTCTTCCAAACCTCGTAAAGTGACTCCTGTGGGAGCTGCTTGTAGTTTGATATAGCTCCACGGATCTGCACCATCTTTGAGGGTGGATAAAACTTATCCACAAATGCAAGCGCGAGCTTCTCCCAGGTGGTGAAATGGTTGGGAGGGTGGGATCAGAGCCAATAGGAGGATTTATCCCTCAAAGTGAAGGGGAAAAGCCGTAACTTCACAGCATCATCACTAACGTCCTTCGCCTTGAACGTTACACATTTCACCAAGAAGGAGTCAATGTGATGGTTGGGATTTTCATGCAGATGCCCGTGGAAGGGATCCTGCTGCATCAGAGTGATCAACCCCGTCTTAAGCTCAAAGCGTGCTGCCGCTAGCTGCGGTCTAAGAATTGAGGAGTTGTTCCCAAACATCGGTTTCATGTGGTCCCTGATGGACCCGGTGCGAGGAGGAGGAGGATGAGTGTTTTCCGCCATTTGAGCGGAGGGAGATGAACTTCTACTAGAGGCTCTCAAAGCCCTGGATGTCTTTTCGATCTCAGGATCGAATAATAATTCTCTAGTAGACCCTTTGTAGCAGGTGTTCTTGCACCAACAAAACTCAGAAAAATACCGTCAGTAGCACCGAAATAAATAAAAAGAATAAAAATGATGGAAGGGTGAGAAATGATTGGAATGCTAACAAACTTCACAAAATAAAAACAAACAGAGATAGAACACTGTTGCCGTCCCCGGCAACGCCAAAAACTTGACGGACCCGTAACCTACACCTAGCTTCCACCTAGCGGTGTCACGATCGCCAAGTGTGGTATGGCCCCTAGGCTTCAATTCTGGGCTCAATTTGCAAGCGGACAGTGTCGAGTTATAGTATATAAGATGTCGAACCCCATAGGGACGGTGATTTCAATTGGTTCTCAGTTTATCTCTAAGTTTTGAAGTGAGATAGCTATCGGGGTAAAAGATTTGTTTGGGGTGATGTCGTTGTTGTAATACTTATAAAAGGGACTAGGGCTTTAGGGATCACCGCTAGAATCGTTGAGGGTCAACGTTGGAATAGGATCCTTGCATTGTATTAGGGCTAGGGAATTAATCCCCCAATTCGCACCACTCTCATGGATTAGAATTGCGGGGTATTTCGGTGGCTCTCGTTGACGCAATGGCGGTAGCCGTCAACGTAGCGGTATAGTTCGTCGATGGATCCCCTTAAGGCATGAGCTGGGCTAGTCACGAGCCTCGGTTGGATCCACTGATTTCCCTATTCGAATCCCTAGATACCCCTTAAGCACATTAATTCCACAGACCGTGGGCATGATCTCAGTACGGGTTATCCACGGATTCGGTAGGATCTACCGAAATACTAACATAGGTCCCCAATTCAATATAGGGATCCAGATCTACGTTTTCCCCATTGGATCCTAGGGCTAACCCATCAGCCCTAGAATAATCTACTCACTCATGGTATCGTTAACAGATAAAAACATCATTCTCAGATAAGAAAACATTATAGCAATCAAAAGATTAGGGCTAAAAGACTTACAACGAGAATTCAATAGGAATTGCAGATCCAGAAATAATTTCAGATTCCAAAACGTAAGAACAATCTAAAATAAGCGCAATAATCTCCCAGTATTTGATTCAAAATCTTCTTACAAAAATTAGTCTAAGAATCTCTACAAAAATCGCCCAGCTCCCTATCAAAAACTATTCAAAATTCCTAATCAAAGTTCGCTCCCCCCAGTGCTCGCACAGCTCCCAGCTTCAAAGCCCAAAATCGCGCGCATCGCGGCTTCACAAAACATTCCAGAAATAGCCCTTGAGTTGTCGACCGAGTAGGTGACTCGATCGAGCAATAGCTGCTCGTTCAGTCGCTTTGACCGAGTAGATGAGCTACTCGACCGAGCACTACAGAAAATGGGGAGCATTCAAAATTGCCTACCCGGCCGAGTCATCCCTGCTCGGTCCAAGTAGGGGTCGACTCAGTCAGCTGCTCGGGCCGCGTCGTGGATAGCCTCAGCTTGTGGAATTGAGGCTACTCGACCGAGCAGATGAACTGCTCGGTCCGAGTCAGCCCGTATCAGCTCCCTTCTTGAATTGACGTTACTCGGTCGAGCAGCCATGCTGCTAGGCCTGAGTATTTTCTGGGAAACTCTGCAGAGGGCTCCTGTGGGCTGTCTCTCTCTCTCTCTCTCTCTCTTCTCTCTATCTCTCTCTCTTCTCCTCCAATGGCTCTAGAAGTGTGGCGAACTCCTCCAGAGCATCGCCAAAGAGCTCACGAAATAATGATGTGAAAGTAGTATGTGTCCATACCCGAGTGGGGTCCCAAATCGCTCCAAAATCCCTGAAAACTCACAAAACACTACGAAACTCGAAAATATAGTCAGAAATGCAATATCGTAGTAAAATGAGGGATTTGGATGCGAAAATGGCATAAGATGCAATGAAATAATGATGTGAAAGTAGTAGAAAATATGGACACATCGGATGACAGAGGCGAAATGCAGCTTGATCTTCAGCTCGGAGCAGAAGTCTTTGATGCCGACACTATCAAATTGTGTCCCATTGTTCATCACAATGGATTATGGGATGCCAAAACGACAGACAGTGGATTTCCAGACGAAGCTTCGAGCCTCTTTCCAGGTGATTCGGGACAGGGGCTCTTGCTCAATCCACTTCATGAAGTAGTCGATTGCCGCAATTATGAATTTCTGTTGCTCGCTCGCTTGTTTGAACGGACCAAGGAAGTCCAATCCCCACTTGGCAAAAGGCACTGGACTGACGATGGGGATCAGATCAGTTGGGGGCGAGCTGATCCTTGAGAATATTTGGCAAGTCGAACACCGTCGCACGTACTTGACGGCATCCTTGAACATCGTTGGCCAGAAGTAGCCTTGTCTTACGATATCGCCTTTCCTCCGCAATGGTTCCTGCAATCGCCCTCATAGATTTCTTGGATCACATAGAGCGCTCCTTGTAGGGCTAAGTATTTGAGATATGGGAAAACTTCATACCTGGTCCATCGCCTTTTGTACAATAAACCATCTAGCGGGACGAATTGGTACGCCTTCCGTTCTATCTTTCGTGCCTCCACTGGGTCGGTCGGCTTCTCCTCCATGTTCAGGTAACAGATTATGGGATCCATCCAAGTGATTCCTCGGTCAAGGCTTAGAAGCTCTTGCTATATTCCGGTGGGGTTTGGTAGATGTTGTGTATACACTATTCGACTGAGCCCCGCGGGGAGGATGATGCGAGCTTTGACAGGGTGTCAGCTCGATGTTTCTTCGACCTTGGTACATGGTGGATTTCTACGAGTCTGAACTTGGAGAGCTCCGCCTTAGCAGCTTGCATGTAACTCTACATTGAGTCTTCGTGGGTCTCGAAGCTCCTGTTCAGTTGGTGGACGATGAGGCTGGAATCACTGAGTAGTTGGACCACTCTCAAGCCAATCAGAGTCCGTTGATGGCCGCTTCGTATTCAACACCATTATTTGTGGGTTAGAAATCGAAGCAGAAGGCGTACTCGAATATATTGACTGCCGATGTTTGGACAATTATTCCGGCCTCGCTCCCGGCTTGAGTGGCCGAACCGTCAACTTGTACGATCCATGTTTCCTCGTCTTTAATTGTATCATTCGGTGAATTGATACCAGTCTAGGGTGAGGGGGTAGCCTTGGGTAGTATGTTAGTAACACATACATCCTCCTTTGGTCTGTCGTCGTAAGTGAGTTCGACAATGAAGTCAGCGAGATCCTGTCCGTTGATAGCGGTCCTTGACTTGAAAGGATGTCGAATTCGCTCAGCTCGACTCCCCATTTTGTCGTTCTCCCCGAACAATCCAGCCTTTTTAGGGTTTGTTTCAAAGGAGTGTTGGTGGTGTGCACTTGGAAGCAAGGTCGCAACCTCCTCACAGATTGGAAAGGCACAAACACCAGCTTCTCTATTCTCGAGTAGTTTATCTCCACACCTCGGAGAACTTGACTGACGTAGTATATGGGCCATTGCACCCCCGAGTCTTCTTTCACGAGCGCCAGGCTCACGGCCGCCAGGGTAGCAGCCAGATAAATGATGAGTTGGTCATCTTTATCTGGATTGGTCAGGGAGCAGTGTGCTGCGAAGGTACTCCTTTAACTAAGAGAAAGCTTTCTTGCAGTTTGCATCCCATTCGATGACCCTCTTGCCATTCGATGCGGAGGCTATCGCCTTTCTCAACACTTTGAAGAAGGGAAACGATCTCTCGGCCGACTTAGACAAGAATCGGCCTAAAGCAGCTATCCTTCCGTTCAGCCTCTAGAGTTCTCTGAGGGTCGAAGGCTCCTTCATCGTGATGATCACAGTGATCTTGTCATGGTTGGCCTTGATTCCTCGATTTGTCAGCATGAAACTGGGGAACTTTTCTGATCGAACTCCAAAGGTACATTTGGCAGTGTTCAGCCAGGTTGTATCGCGGGATTTGTGCGAATATCTCTCGGAGATCTGCAATGTGATCAGTTGGCTTCTTCGACTTGACCAGCATGTCGTCAATGCAGACTTCTAGGTTCCACCCGATTTGAGCTTCGAAAACTCCGTTCATCATGCGTTGGTACGTTGCCCATGCATTCTTCAAACC
Source organism: Scilla litardierei (assembly GCA_030789695.1). Classification (NCBI taxonomy): domain Eukaryota; kingdom Viridiplantae; phylum Streptophyta; class Magnoliopsida; order Asparagales; family Asparagaceae; genus Scilla; species Scilla litardierei. The sequence goes on along the minus strand of CM061137.1, from coordinate 149,069,122 downwards.
AAATGGCATTTTGGTGTAACAGAAAATACCTCGACCAGTGATGAAAAAAGTCTTCTCTTCATCCTCTGGTGCCATATGGATCTGGTTATATCCTGAGAATACAAACATTAAGCTGAGAAGTTCGTAGCCCGAAGCACTGTCGACTAGATGGTCGCTTCGTGGCAGGGGGTAACTATCCTTCGTGTATGCTTTGTTGAGGTCGGTAAAGTCGATGCACATCTGCCATTTTTCATTCACCTTCTTCACCATAATGACATTCGAGAGCCATTCAGGATATTTGATTTTCCGAATGAAGCCTGCTTCTAGAAGTCGATCCACTTCTTCGATCTCCGCCTTCCTCTTTTCTCCTCCAATGTTTCCCTTCTCTTGCTTCATAGGCCTAGAAGTTGGGTTGACTTCCAGTTTGTGGCATGCCAGCTCGGGGTCGATGCCGGGCATATCCTTCGGGGACCAGGTGAAAATGTCTACATGATCTCTCAAAAGAGCGATCAATTGTTACCTTAAGTTGAGAGGAAGCATTGATCCAATAGAGACAGTTTTTCCTTCTTATTCGGAGATCCGAATGTTCTCCGTCTCTTCGACTGCTACGGGCCGTCGATCATCGACACTGAGATCGACTGGGTCTGCATGCCCAATTCTTCTCAAAGCAGTGGACAACCGCGCCTGCTTTTGATTCTCTCTTGTTTTCCCGACTCCTTTGGGGGTCTAGAATTTGATCATCTGATGGAAAGTCGAGACCACCGCTTCTATAGCGTTCAATAGTGGTCTCCCGATGATCCCGATGTACGCCGAATTGATCTTCACCACCATGAAACTGGTCAGGCGAGTGATTTTTCACGGATACGTATCGAGGGTCACCGGTAGGGTGATGATGCTTGCTATTGGGGCGAAGTGTCCGGTGAATCCCACTAGGGCCCCTGAACAGGGCATCAACTCCGCAGAGGACAACCTCATTCTCTCCAACGTGATGAAGAAGAGTATATCGTACGAGCTTTCGGTGTCGACAAGTAGCCTCTTTACGGTAATCTTGTTGATGGTGGATGTGATGACGACGACATCATCATGCGATAGTTCCACACCCTCCAGATCTTCATCCGAGAAGAAGATAGGAGGTGTAGATTCTCTGGGGTGTTTTCGCCCCACAGATACTATCATCAATCTTCCGGCGAAGGAGCTTTGGAGCGAGGTTGACAGCTCTGGGTGCAGGGGACCTCCTATTATCATGTTGATGAGACCGATGCTGGGAGGTGTCAAGGCATCCCCGGAGGATGTTGATGAGTGAGTCAACATGGTCGATGTATATCATCGATCAGGATATCGACTCGTGGTTTTCCACAGACGGCGCCAAACTGTTAAGGCCAAAATTGATCGACACAGTTGTCAAGTTGACATGGGCTCTTCGTGCTGAGTCAGAGCCTCGTTAACAGGTGAAGTGGGACCCTAGGTTGGAAGAACCTGGGCCGAATGATAGATGTAGATGATGATATGATGCTCGATCGACCCTTGGACAGCCGATACATCGATCGTTCGAGGTTGGGAAGTTCAGGAACGACCCTCGCAAAAGATGGCGGTTCATCGATCTACACCACAGAGACATGTTTGGGGGGTCGAATCTGGATTTCGACCCAAATCTCCTCCGATGCTTAAGTTAGTATGAGAACTTAAGGACGAGTGGGAGCTTGGAACAGCTGAGATCGATCCACGGAGGTTTGTTTCAGATCTGACGTCGGAAGCTCTCTAATGTAAGAAATATCAGCTGAGAAAGTAGAGTTCTATGTCTTAGATCTTGTACCTTGGAATTGGAACCCTTTTACCTTTTTTCCTTTCGTCTATTTATAGGCCGTTCCCCTTTGATTGTATGTAACCGTCCCTCATTGATTCAGGCACGATCTCCTCCGGGATTTGAGATAACTGATGCCCATTTATTCGGCCCCATTAACCTCCCCCTGAATAGTATCGAGGGCCTAACAGTCGAGTGGGCCGTTCTCTTGACTCGGTAATATCTTACTCTTAGCACTGGGTATCGGGTTGTTGGCACCATTTGGGTCGGGTATGCAGATATTTCACCCGAAACCGTACCCGTGCACTAACAGGTGTAGACGTGGAACTCCCAGCATGAGCAGAAGTGAAGACAGAAGTCCTGGGTCCAAGAGTGGATCAGAGGTTGGCTGGACAATAGGGATCATATGGTGGTTAGGCTCAACGGGGTGCTCCTGCTGCCCGTCATAGGGTTCTAGCATGCTGCCCGTCATAGGGTTCTAACACATATAAAGGTGGGATGAAAAGGTCCATGGGTAACCTCCACTCCACACCTGCTGGTCCTACGTGGGTCTGAACAGGGTTCGGAAGCACGATATAATCTGAGGAAAAAGGACCATATAGCCAGACCCAATGGTGATATCCGTGAGGACGGATTATGTGCATGCATGCCAAAACATAGTAAGATAAGGTAGTGGGGCCCGTAGCACGGCAGATGTTAGTGGGAAACTGAATGTCAAAAATAGGGGCCAGGTGTGTGATCAGACGCCAAAAAAAGTCACCTTGGTGGAGGCGAGCGTGTAATAGATGCGGTCGAAATACCAACTGGCAATATCAATGGAAATGACAGGGACTAAGACGTCCTCACCAGCCTCATATGCTCTCTCCAGTGTCATCACCCAGAGTATGAACAGCTCGGGAGTGGACATAGGGACATAGTCCCTACCTCCGGCCTGGCTAAGATGGTGGTCGCCAAGAGGCGCTGTGCAAGATGCACGCGGTGGTGGACTATGGAAGAGGCCTTTGCCCTGCTAGGGTCGAAGTGTGGTGTGCCTGTGATCTGCTTCCAAAATGCATCGGTAGAAAAGATGGAAGGGGTGAGGTGGGTAGGACCATAAGCTCTATCGGGTTCTGGGACATGGGGCTAGTGAAAGTATGCACGGACCATGTCGTGCGAGATCTCGCACTCTCGGTCCATGAGTCGAAAAGACTAGCCCATAAGAGTCATACGAATAGAACTCAAGACCTCGAGTGTCGGGTGAATGTAAGTTCTCACCGACACGGATAAAAAATCACCCCAACTGATGTTATTGTACAGCTGGTGCAGCCCCTGGAATACCCCTAGGTGCTCAAGTGTCTGAATGTGAGCAAACCTAGTGGGGATGATCTGACGTCTGGAGATCCTATCAAATTTGGCACTGTGTGCGCCATCTCTAAAGGTGATCCCATACGTCTCGATGGGTGTGGGCGGCTGTACTGGTGGTGCAGGAGGTGCAGGCAGTGCTGTGATAGGGTCGCTATGTGGTGGGGTAGGCGTTGTCTTAGAGGAAGAAGGGCTGGATCGCCAGTTTTCTTCCTCTTAGAAACGGGCTACCTACCACTAGATCGGGTGCATGGATGCATCGATGAATGCCGTGAATGTGACACACACTACATGAGATGCAATTGTAACGCTCGAAAATAATAGGGAATGAGTGTACCGAGCGAACGATATGACTCCTAAGCAAATATCTGAGTGTATGGTAGCTCCCCCAAGCTTCGTCTCTGTAGCCGTCACGAATGATCTCCCCCAAGATTTCCTGTTGCACAAAAAAAGATGATTAGCATTACGAATTTAAAATAATTGGGGTTGATCAAGATAAAATGGAGATTAATATGATTGATTAGGATTAGAGGTAAAATTAGGGCTTACGAGATGGGTAGGATAAGAAAGGGGATGAAATAGGGCTCGATGGGAAGGAAGGTGGCAGGACTCGGTCGGAGGATCGTCGGCCAGTGGTGGCCGGAGCTACTGCCACGGTCGAGTGAGGCTAGGGCTCGGGCGAGTGCACTAGGGCACACGGAGGAGGGGAAGGTGATGCTTAGATTTGGGGGAGTTCCTCGAACGAGTGAATTGGGGCTTTATCCTCGGATGTGCCGACTTAAGTCACTCGGCCGAGTGCATTGGTCACTCGGTCGAGTAGCCTGATGGGCTGAAAATTTGAATTTTTGGGCAGCAGCTAGGTCGAGTGACTTGGCCGAGTGAGTTAAGTCACTCGGTCGAGTGATGAAAGTCACTCGGTCGAGTGAGAAGATGGGATAGAGTGTAAATTTTTTAGTCTTCTGGTACAGTCTCCTACTCGGTCGAGTGATCGAGTGACAAGTCACTCGGTCGAGTGGTATAAATTTTCAGAATGAATTTTTTGGTACTTTCATGATCAGTGTGTCACTCGGTCGGGTGAGCTATTCACTTAGTTGAGTGAAAATTTCACTCGGCCGAGTAAGCCTGTTTTCTTTTTTTCTCAGCCCTTTGTTCTCTAGTTTTCTCTATCTTCTGTTTCTCCTTTAATCTTCAGTTTCCTCCTTTTTCTTGTTTAAGCAAGTCTATAGCACGGCTCTCCATCACCATGGCTACTCTCCATTAGAATGACATCCTCGTGTCTTCTTCCTACAATTAAAAACAATGCACAATGTCAGTTCTTTCTCTAACTCTTGATCTACTAAACTAACAAAAGTAAAAATGAAAACTTGAAATCAACTAAAACTAAGATAGAAATGTCAGGTTTCCTCCCGATAAGAACTCATTTAAGGTCTTGAGCTCGACCCCTCATGATTTTATGTTAAGCGCGTGATATTAGGCGTATAGGAGATGTGCGTGTCAAATTTGGTGAGGAGACCGGTAGTATTTGGATGCTCCACATCTTCTTGTTTGGCCTCCTCGTTTGGCGTCGCCTTTCTTATGATGGTGGGGGGTGGCTCCCCAAAATTTTTATTCTTGGCCTTCGAAGGCTCTATCGTCTTTCCTGGTGATGTTGAAGTCTTCACCGGTGGCACGTGCTTTTGTTGCTTCCCAGAAGAGAGCTTGCAGAGCTCTCTTATCCTCATGACATCAGCGTCGTTCTCTTCTTCTTCGGTGAGAGGGTCCGGGGTGTCTCCAAGTTGCGGGCTATCTTTAGAATCATCAAGACTATCCATGTGCAAGGCGTTGATGGCATACGACGTGGCTTCCTCAATGACATCTTCAAGTAGGTCAATGTAATCATTCTCCTCAAGCAAGGATATATTCGTCATGGCATACGGGAGATGGAATTCAACCTCAATATTTCCAATGTTGAGTGACAAAGTTCCTTCTCTTATGTCCACGATGACTCCAGCGGTGGCTAAGAATGGGCGCCCAAGAATAAGCGATGTGTCTCCCACTTCCTTCACATCCATGACGACGACGTCATTTGGTACGCAAAGTCCTTCCGGTATTTGTAATGGCACATTTTCAGCGATCTCAATCGGTCTAGTGATATGCCCATCGACGAGTTGAATCTTCATGTCGGTGGGCTTAAGATCGGTCCCCGTATTTAAATTCTTGAAAATTGTTAGAGGCATGCGACTCACACTCGCACCCAAATCAACTAAATCTTTTTGAAGGGGGACTCCGCCGAGTGTGCATGGAATTCTAAAGCTTTTGGGGCTTTCAACTTCTTCGACACCTTGTCTTCTTTGACGAACCACGTTCCTTGGTTGGCGAGCATAATCTTCTCCGTCCTTTTTCTTCCCGTAATCAAGTCTTTGAAGAATTTTGCATACGTCGAAATCTCGATGATAGCGTCTATGAACGGTATATTTAGGCTTATGCCTCTTAAGTACCCCAGAAATCGACTGAATTTCTTCTCCAATTTAGCCTTTGCCAACCTTTGTGGGAATGGTACCGGTGGCACATACACACTCTCCTTCTGGGGCTCGTTAACTTCGGATTTTCCTTCTCATTAATGATCACCGTCGGTCTTTCTGCTTCCTTGTTCCCATCTATCTCAACCGGAGTGTCATGCTTTGGGCTTTGGGTTTGAACCATGACAGGTGTAGTGTCCTGCCCGTCCCTAGTAGTCGCCGCCACCACCGCATTGATGTAGCCGATGTTGCTTCTTGGATTCACATCCGGTTAAGCCGGCAATTGGTTTTGGGCCCTATTCAACAATGTTATTTGCTTCGCTAGCTTCGCCACTATGGTGTCGAGGCTATCTTGGCTCGTGCTGATAATTTAGCATTTATCTTCTTCTATTCGGCCATGAACTCCTCAACCCTTGTCTCATGCTCGGATCGCTGCGGCGCTGGCGGTGGATTTTGTGGCCACCAACTTTGATTGTATCTGGGGGGTCTATAAAGCCCTACTTGTTGCCTCTACTGAAACGGCTGTTACTGTGGTTACCTTGGCTGGTATCGTTGCTGCCGAGGTGGTGGGTGAGCTTGTTGTTGCTGCCGAGGTAGTGGGCGAGCTTGTTTTTGTTGCTGCGGTGGTTGTTGTTGAGGAGGGGTTAAGGCTCCATAGTTGTTCACATATGAAAATCCACGGTGAGTTTTCCAAGGCAGATTCACCCAAGATCCATTATTTCCACCACCGGGCTTATAATCTGAAACATATTAAACCTGCTCCATAGGTTCCTCATTTGTATCGGCCCCAACAAACATGACTTGGCCTTGACAGTCATTCATGCTCCCACCCGATGGTGATGTGTCGGGTGCACTATATGGCTCATTCAGCTTCTTTTCAAATCTTTCCACCACTCTGGACAGAGAGTCAAACCTCCCAGTTAAGTCCACCACTGCTTTCATCTCATATATACTAGCTTGCTTCAAGGATGACGATGATTGGCCCTCTCATCAGCCCACTGCTGATTATTAGAAGCCATCTCCTCAAGTAGTGACGTGGCCTCTTCAAGAGTCTTTGATAGTATTGCCCCATTGGCGGTGCATCTATAATAATTTTAGTGTCCGGTTTCAAACCATTATAGAAGTTATGCACCAACTCCCAATCGTCGATGATGTGGTGGAGGCATTGATGTTAAAGATCTTTAAAGCGCTCACATGCCTCATATAAAGATTCTTGGGGTCTATGCCTGAATGACATCAAAGAATTCCGTAGCCTGACGGTCTTTGATGGTGGATAGAATTTGTTGACGAAGGCACGTGCAAGATCGTCCCATGTAGTGAAAGTACCATTCAAACATGTGTCCTCAGCCAATACACTGCTTTGTCTTTAAGTGTGAAAGGAAAGAGCCCCAGGCGGATGGCATCCTCTGATACTCTAGGGACATGAAAAGTGGCGCACTTAGCCAAGAACATCTGAATGTGGTAATGCGGTTCTCATGCGCATTTCCATGGAAATGATCTTGTTGCATCAGCACAACTAACCATGTCTTTAGCTCGAAGTTTTTATCCGGTGACAACTCTGGCATAAGGATGGATGAAGTGGCAGAGTTGTTTGGAATAAGTCTGTCTCTAATAGAAATAACTCTGATGTTACTCGGTTGATTATTTTTTGCCACCATTTTATCTTCCTCTAGAATATATCTCTTCTCTGCTCTAAGCTTCCTTGAGGTGCGCTCGATCTCGGGATCAAATAATATTGTTTTGTCAGTAGCCCTTGATCGTGTGTCCATGCACAGAGAAAGAGAATCTGCAAAAAGTTTCAGCACAATAGAGGAATAGAAAAAGAATAACTACGTAAAAAATAAAATGTCGTTGCCTCCCTGGCAACGGCGCCAAAAACTTGACCGTTTTCAGATGTACTCTAGAAAACAATGTAGTTTTACCGCAAGCGCACGGTTAAGTGGTGAGCGGATATCGAATTACGGGGAGGAACTGTTGGTATTATATTTATTACTCAGTGGAGATGGAATAATGATTGAGAAATGTTTGGTGTTACAAGCGTATAAAATATCGTTTGTATATTCAATTAATAAAAGTGCCTAGGGCTATGGAATCCCCACTATAGATCTCAAGCATCAATGTGAAATTATATTCTTCCATATCACTACTCTTGGTTTAGGTGAAATTGTCGCAACTATGTTGTGAACCAACGCACGCTCTCGCGCTACGCAAGTCTATAATAATCTAAACTAGAGTCTCGCTCTCGCGCAAGCCTAGTTCAAACCACTAGCATTAAGATCGATAATATAATTCAACTCCAACTCAAGTTTGCTCTCGCGCAACGTGAGTTCGAATCTAGATCATGATGGTTCGTATTCGTTTTACCGTCGTACAAACAAATATAATTATAGAAATATAATAAAGATGCTAGCTTTGGTCGCTCTCGCGCACCAACTCTAGGGAATCTAGATTATAGATCTAAATCGAATATTTAGGGCTTCCCATAGATCAAGATCATCTCTCGAGCTCTCAAGATCCAATAGAAATTCCTAGCTATCCGTAGTAAATTAATCATAATCTAACCCTTTAACAAGTTTAGCAACATGGGTTTTCAATAGATTTCACATATCAAGCTTTGAATGCATAGGGTTCATCCCTTTGCCCTAGAGTAAAGAGACTACTCACAATTCATCATAATCGAAACAATAGAATTGGGATATGCAATAGAATTCATCACAAAAGATAGATCTAAACAGAAATTTATCATAAAAATTAGAAATAGTAAGAGTTTAGACAAACCAATGATGTTCAAGGCTTCAAATAACAAGGGAATTAAGATCCTCGCACTCCAATCCTTAAGCAAAAACAAGATGAAACAAAGCTTCTCCTAAGAACTCTAGCCGTATCGTCTCCCTTAGACGGCTCTCAAAACTAGCTATTTATACTAACTCAAAAAGTTTATAAAAAGCTGACAAAATTACCCCTAGGAGGAGGAAAAGCCTTCGAAATCTGGGCTGTCGGCGCGCTCGGTCGAGTGAAACTGTCACTCGGTCAAGTGGAAATTCTACAGAGAAATCGTAAAAATCAGCCTTTTGTCATATTCGGGCCACTCGGTCGAGTGGTCGACTCACTCGGTCGAGTGATCTTCTCACTCGATCAAGTGGGGTCTTCTGCAGACTCCTCCAGAAACAGTGTTCTGCCAGTTGCTTTTCCTCTCTCCACTCGGTCTAGTGGACTTCTCACTCGGTCGAGTGGAAATTCCACTCGGTCGAGTACATTTGTTGTGCTTCTTTGGCTGGATTGGAGCTGTATCAGCCTCACTCGGTCGAGTGACTCCAATTCATCGTGAAATCATTGTCGTTTACATGTTAAATTCGTGATATGAGCAATCGTTATGGCATGGAAAATTGCAGAAATAAAGTGTAAAATATGAGCATATCACTAACCTCATACATACTCAACTATATAATAAAATTGCATATATAAAGATTACCAATAGCTTACAATCATTTTGAACGAGATTCATTAATTATAATAATTAACGTAAGGGCAATCATTCCCCAACCACCTCTCTGATAGAGATCAAATTTGAGATGGATGCTTTTATTTTTAAAAAGATTTTATATGTGATGGAGATAGAGTTTAAGTCCCTAAAGATATTTAGTTAGTCGAGTCTTTTGTTATTTTATAGAGTTTGAGTTCTTTGAGTCTTTTAGTAGTTTTGAGTCTTTTATTTATTTTGAATTGTTTTAGTTATTTTAGAAGTTCTAGTCTTATTAGATTTCTGAGAGTCAAGTCGTAAGCCTATTTAAAGGCTACAAGCTTATTTGTTTTGGTAAAAAAATCAATGAATTGAAATTTTAGTGTAAACTTTCTGTTTCTTCAGAAAATTAAATCTTTTGCATTATTGTGCGAGAATAGGCTTGGTTGCTTGGACGAGAGGTCTGAAAAATCTCCATGTGCGAGGCATGCGAGTCGGTGACCGTAAGATTTTTGGGGTGTGAGATTCGAAAAGTTATCAATTTTCGAGTTTTCTTTTCTTCTCCAAATTCCCACCACATCCCTTCCCGTTTACATCTTATGTCAACTTGAGCCAAATTCGGGTTGTCTTCGTTTTCTTTTCTTTTCCACATCAAAAAACTTCTTTTTTTCTTTTTAGTTAGGATTTAGATCAAAGTTAAAAAAATCTTATTTTATATTTATTTTCATCCTTTTCGTCATCAAAAAACTTTTTTCCTTTCTTTTAGTTAGGTTTTATATCGAAGATCAAAAAAATCGTACATTTTCTTTTCTTTTCTTGCTTTTTCATCATCATCATCTTATCTTTAGGATTTTAGAAAAAACTCTATCGTTTTCTTCATCTTTTTTCCTCATTAAAAAGTCTCTTCCACTTAGGTTTGGATTTTAAAGAAAGTGAAATAAAAACAAGAAAAAGATGGATTAAAAAAGAGAGATAAAAAATAAAAAGAGATAGATAAATAAATCAAAAAAGAGAGAGAAAAATAAAGGGAAATATAAAAAAGAGAGACAGAGCAACAAAAGGAAAAATCAAAATGGAGAGAGATAAAAAATTAAAAAAAGAGATAAAAAATTCAAGAAAAAGATCGAAAAAGGAGAGAAAAGAAGGGAAAAAAACAAAAAAATTACATCCATACTGCCTCGAAACTTTGCCATTGCCCACACTTGCCAATCTTCCATATGATATAATCTGAAAGAATTTTTGAAGAAATTAATGCAACTGAAAGTTTTCCTGGTGCCGATGAAGATCTATGTGAATCTGATGCTCATGTCATTTTAGGCGTCTCTTTACAAAACCCGAAGATGAAGAATATTGGTGAAGGACCAGTATGTTTCATACCTACATATATATGTTAGATAGCGAGTCACCATATATAGTTCTGATGATGAACAAACATGTCATATTATATGCTATGATTGCAAGTATATGAGTTTCTAACAAATCAAAGAAGCACTCAAGGCTAAAGTTTGTTGAACAAGGCCATGAATCAAAAGGAAGCTAGATAAGGAGCTCAAAGTGTCAAGGATACATCAATTTGCTTTATAGTAATATTTATTTTTTGATGTAAATTTTATTTTCCTTGTCTTAGCATGTTAGAATATCGATTGAAGCGCGTGCGCGCGCACACACACACACACAGAGAGAGAGAGAGATAAAATGTTTTAAAATTATTTTTAAATACTCTCTAAGTATTTAAAGGCCATAATTATGATTTCGGGCAAACTAGTCGATCGGTATGATTTTCCAGTCGACTACTTGTTGTATTTGCACTAGGATAGTGCGATGTTAGAAAACTAGTTGATTAGAGTTATGAGACTAGTCGACTAATGGTTACACAATGGTCGACTAGTCCATGAACGTTGGTCGACCAGTAAAGCATAGATAGCATCAACTTCTCTGAATATTGCCAAACTAGTCAACCATAGTTCTCCATGTAGTCGACTAATGGCCTACTAGTCGACTAATGGATGAATTGTAGTCAACTAGTAACTAGCCGTTGGCATATTACGGTTGAATTTTTACAAGCATTTTTAACCGTTTATGGGTATTTTGGTCAACTGTTTGGATCCAAATTTTTTCATATAAATTGAGGGTTGTTCAGATTTTAATGTATGCATTGAATGATGGATTTCAAGAGAGAAAAATAGTTTTCAAAGCTTAAAGGTCTTAGAGAAAAACCCTCTTCTCTTGGCCAAAGTTTTTCAACTTTTCTATTATTTAGTTTGACCAAAATCCTTGATTACCTAAAAGCCAAAAAATCTATCTCTTGAGATTAAGTCTTCTCCTATAGCTATACAACTACACTAGAGCTTCAAGTTAAGGCTATATGTAATTGTATTAATCTCTGTAACTATAAATCCTCTTGTAGAGAGGTAAGTTGGAAAATTATTTTTGGATGCAAGGTAGGTTTGTGAATCCTCGTGGATGGAGGTGGTTGTAAAAAATCCTCAAGATTGATGAGTTGTTCTATTATATTGATAGTGGATACTAGATGTAGGTCAGTGGTCTGACTGAACTAGGGTAATTTCCTTGTGTTTGTGTTTGTGATTTCTGTGCCTTGTCTCTTACTTGCATAATGTATACTGATGCTTAACTTTATTATTGCAAGTGAGTTTGTTGATTAAGATTAAATTAGGTAACTCTAATTTTAATCTTAGGGAGAATTTTCTAGAGGATTATATCATTTAATACACACTATTCATCCCCCTCTAGTGTTTCTTTTTGCCATCTCTGGATCCAAAAATATCAAGGTACGTAATAAGTCATACAAATTAATAATTGATGGATGGTTGTGTTAATGTTATCGCCAAGTCAGCCTAAGAAAGAATGAGCCTATCAGCTGAGCCTCAACCACAGCCATATAATGTCACTTGGATTGATAAGACTGCTCATTTAATTACATATCAATTTTTAGTGGTTATCCAGCTTGCAGGTTATTATGATCATATTTGATGTGATGTTATACCTATAGATACAACACACATGTTGCTAGGAAGATCGTGATTATACGACCTAAATTTGACGAGGTCTGATGTCACGCCCCGCTTCCCATGTGCGGGAGCGAGAACGTGAGCGGGTCCGCTTGTGCTTAAAGCAAGGAAGGAGTACTTTTTTGTCCTTCCTTCCTTGACTTAAGCACAATAAGCGTTATTTTATAAGCAGGTCCCTGCACGCGAATGTTTCAGAAACAGCACAAATATTTATTACAAACTTATTCCAGCGTTTTTTTAAAAGCAAAGTACACAAAGCGACTTAGGCCTAGCATGGCCGTACAATCTGCTGAAAGCAAACACACCTGGAAAATAGCAAATACAACTAAATAGATAAAGACTGCAACGAAGTTCTAGTCTTCAGCAGGGAGGATCTCAGCGTCCTCGTAACTCTGATCAGCGGGGTCCACTCCTAAGGTAGGATCCTCAAAAGCAGGGTCTGCAAAGTAATCAGGCTCTGATCCTAACATATATTTCACAAACACATGAAATATATGTCAGCGAGAAGCTCGGCAAGGTATTTAAAGTAAAAGAATTAAGAACAGCTTGCAATGGAACAAAAATGTTAGTATACATTTACAAAAGGTGCAGAAAGGAAAGTATGAGCGTTAGTACACATATTATAAATGATAAGTGCAGAAAAAAAAACATAACATATATGAAATTGCAGTTCAAGAAGTAAAACTGTTGTATGTTTCATTTATTGTGCTCGTGATAAGTCCTTGTCCGGGTTGGTAGTATGTACTTGATGCACCCTATCACCGGGGGTTTACCGTGACGCCTTCTAGCTTGCCTCCATTGGTGTGGTTGTGGAGGGAGCCGTAAGGTGGTTAAGCTACATCTATGAACCCTACTACTAAGGACCAACCCCACCCAAGTGTCATAACCAGTCACCGACTAGTTACCTTTCCATCTGTAATCGATGGGTTCTCGTTGTATTTCGAGGGTTGTGTCCTACCCTCTGTTCCGCTTTGATTAAAATGATGATATGTAGAGAAAATTGTTCTTTCATCAGGGAGCATTAGCGTGCAATATCCGTTATTAATCAGTTACAACAATTGAAGTATGAGCATGTTAAAATAATATTTGCACTAGTTTTAGCAGATGTCCCAAATTCAAATACAATAAATACTTGCCTTGACGTGGGTGTCCAGGTGGTGGTGACGTGCGGCACGTTTTATCTGCGTCAAATAGGCTAGTGGTCAACAACTAGTGGTTATCAATTAGACTAAAAGTAACACGTAATACCATTAACTTAATACTAATTTAACTTAGCTACCTTTCTAATAATTTTAACTTAATTAACTAAGTTTTAAAAAATCAGTTACTAACAAACTTTAATAATGGCTTAATAAAAACTTATAAAATTATAATAACTTAATAACTATTATAATATAATAATAATAATATAATATAAACTTAAAAAAAACCCCACTTACATTAATACTCTCCCCTTTCCCTTTCACTCTCTCTGTCGTTCTCCCCTCTCTCTGTTTCTCTCTTCTTTCGTTCTTTCTTTGTTTTTCTTTTTTTTTTGTTTTCGCTTCCGTGTGCTGCAGGCGATCGAGGAGGGGCGAACGGCGATCAGCAAGAGGCGGTCGGCGCCGAGGCTTGTGGGCAGTGGATCGGCGGCGGCGGGGGCTTCCCGGCGACGACGGGCGGTGGCGCGCTTCGCGGTGGCTAGGGCTGGGCGGCCGGCGGCTCGGGGCTCGGGGATCGAGGGCGGCGGGGCTTCCTTCAGGCAGCGCGCGGCCGATGGCGAGGGTGAGGGTGGTGGTCGGTCAAGGGGAAGGAGGAGGAGGAAGATGAAGAGGGTTGAGGATAAAGGGTTTGTAGATTGTTGATATCTGAACTTGTTTTCAGATTTGATTTTTTTTGGTTTGATGTTGAATCTAGAATGGTTTGTTGGATCTGAGATTTTTGATTTTCAGATCTGGTTGAATTTGGGAAAAGGATTTTTTGGTGAGATGATGGAATTGGGTTTTTGATTGTGGTTGGTTGGTTTCTGATTTGGGGAGGAAGAAAGGAGTCTGTGGAGGTTCGGAGTTGGTCGGGGTGGTTGATGGTGAGGCGTCGGAGGTGTTGCCGTTGCTTGGGAGAAGCTGGATGGAGATTTGATGATTTGTGTTTTAAAAACACGATTTGTAATCAGTAATAAATTTTTAGTCAAAAGATTTTTCTACTTGAATTAATTTCATTTTGTCATCATGCAGAAATTTTTGGATTTGTTGAGGTTTGGTGGGATTTGAGGGATTCGTTGTTTGCCGAGGAGAAGATGCAATTGTCTTCTGCAGAGAAGAATTAGTAATATGGTAATTAATATTTAGTCAACAACATTTAATTAGATTAGGTTGCTTTAGACTAAGTTAGAAAAGTTTTACACACGTTTATCAGATTGGAGGGTGATGTAATTAGGGTAATAATTAGGGTAATTAACTAGGGTAATTAGTAAAAGTTAAAAGTGATTAACAAATTGCGTCGCGAAGATTATGAATACGATGTCCGTTTTCTGATTTGAGTTGAGAAAGAAAAAAAATAAAAATCACTTACTCCGATTGAATCCGTCTTGTTACGGAAATACGTGTACGACGAAATCAGGCCGTTACATTCTACCCACCTTATAAAAATTCCGTCCTCGGAATTTGGACAAAACGATCTAGTAAACTAAGTTGTAAATAGCATGAAATATATAACGTGATATCATAGCATTCAGGAAAACAAAAGATTATAGTTAAGAATACTTACTATTAATATCACCATACTAGATGAATAGATAAGGGTAGCGTTCTTGCATATCGTCTTCCCGCTCCCATGTAGATTCTCCAGGTGAGTCGTGACGCCACATCACTCTCACGAGGTCAACGACTCTATTCCTAAGAGTCTTCTGCCGTCGATCCAGAATCTGCACTGGCTGCTGCTCATAGGTAAGATCTGGTCGCACTGTGATTTCTGAATGATCTACCACATGCGTAGGATCACTGATATAACGACGCAGTTGGGAGACATGAAATACATCATGCACTCCCTCTAGTGAAGGTGGTAACGCCAGACGATATGCCACTTCTCCAACTCGTTCCAGTACATCGAAGGGTCCAATGAATCTCGGACTGAGCTTTCCTCTTCTTCCAAACCTTATCAATCCACGGTTAGGAGATATTTTCAGGAATACATGATCTCCAGGTTGAAACTCTAGATGGCGACGTTTCGCGTCAGCCCATTGCTTGTATCGGTCTTGTGCAATGCGAAGTTTGTCTCTGATGGTTCGCACTACGTCAACGGCTTCTACGATCATTTCAGGACCCAAAACTTCTCGATCGCCAATGTCATCCCAGCTCAAAGGGGAACGACATTTTCTCCCATAAAGTGCAGCAAATGGGGCCATGCCAATGCTGGCTTGGTAGCTATTGTTATAGGCAAACTCTACCAGGTGTAGATGATCTTCCCACGAGCCTTTGAAATCTAGCATACAGGCTCGTAACATGTCTTCCAAAATCTGGATGGTACGCTCTGATTGGCCATCCGTTTGCGGGTGATACGCAGTGCTGAAACTAAGACTGGTACCCAAATTGGATTGCAGACTCTTCCAAAATTGAGATGTAAACCTAGTGTCCCGATCAGAGACAATGCTCACAGGAACTCCATGCAGTCGAACAATCTCATGCACGATTATCGACTACATCACAACGTATACTAGAAAGAAGTTTTATAGGTGTAGGATAAATTATTACCTCCATATACTTCTTAGCAAGTATTTCCGTAGATTGTCCCACTCGGAAAGGTATAAAATGTGCTGATTTAGTTAATCGGTCAACAATCACCCAAATCGCATCATTCTACTTAGTACTCCGAGGTAGTCCAGTCACGAAATCCATAGTGATGTGCTGCCACTTCCATTCCGGAATAGGCAGAGGTTGAAGCAATCCAGCAGTGCGATGATGCTCAGCCTTTACTTGCTGACACACAAGGCACTTGGCGACGCTTCGAGCTACGCTCCTCTTCATACCGTGCCACCAAAAATTCAAACGAAGATCCTTATACATCTTAGTGCCACCAGGATGAATGGAGTATGGAGAGCTATGTGCTTCATTCATGAGCTCTTCTCGGATATCGCCTGAAGGCACGCAAATTCTGCTACCATATCTCAAAGATCCGTCTTCATGGATAAGAAAGTCCGTTCGAAGACCTGATTCCACTTGCGCTTTGATCTTCTGTAACTTTGCATCTCCAGACTGAGCAGCTTTAATCCGATCCACGATAGTAGACTGGATTTGCATATTCATCCATGTTGCTGAAGTCCCGGGCAAAATAACTTCAATCTCCAATTCTCTCATAGCTTGCTGAAGTCTCCATTGAGCTGTGAGAGTCATAATTGCTGGTAATCGACTCAATGCATCTGGTACCACATTCACCTTTCCCGGATGATATTGAAGATCAATATCATAATCAGCCATAAGCTCTAACCATCTACGTTGTCTCATATTGAGCTCCTTCTGGGTGAAGATGTACTTTAAACTTTTGTGGTCGGTGAAGATCTTGACTTTCTCGCCCAATAGAAAATGTCTCCAAATCTTTAGAGCAAATATAACTGCAGCTAACTCCAGATCATGAGTTGGATAATTCTTCTCATGAGTCTTCAGTTGTCGGGAAGCATATGCTACAACATGACCATGTTGATGTAGTACACATCCGAGACCCTTGCCAAACGCGTCACAATATACTTCAAATCCTCCAGTCCTGTCTGGTATAGACAGAACTGGTGCAGTTGTCAGCTTCGCTTTCAATCCTTCAAATGCTTTTTCACATGCCTCAGACCAGATGAACTTGATATCTTTCCTTGTCAGACGAGTCATAGGCTCAGCAATCTTTGAAAAGTCTTTGATGAATCGACGATAATAACCCGCCAATCCTAGGAAACTCCTGATATCTGATGCTGATCGAGGAGTCGGCCAATTCCTGACTGAGGTAACTTTCTCCGGGTCGACAGAGATACCGTCACCCGATACCACATGCCCAAGGAATGCAATTCGGTCTAGCCAAAATTCACACTTGCTGTACTTGGCATACAACCGATGATGTCGCAAGGTCTGCAATACAATCCGCGGATGCTTGGCATGCTCTTCTTCATTCTTTGAGTAAACCAAGATGTCGTCGATGAAGATTACAACGAACTTATCCAAGTACTCATAGAAGATCAAGTTCATAAGATTCATGAATACTGCTGGGGCGTTAGTCACACCGAATGGCATGACTACGAATTCATAATGCCCATACTTGGTCCGGAATGCAGTCTTCGGGATGTCTTCACTTCTGACCTTCACTTGATGATAACCACTTCGGAGATCCAGTTTAGAAAATACTCGCGATCCGCCAAGTTGATCGAATATGTCGTCAATGCGCGGAAGCGGGTACTTGTTCTTTATGGTTACCTTATTCAGTTCTCGGTAATCCACACACATCCTTCTTGATCCATCCTTCTTCTTGACCAAAAGAACTGGTGCACCCCAGGGAGATACGCTGGGATGTATCAATCCCTTTTGCAACAGTTCGTCGAGTTGTTTCCGAAGTTCTTCCAGTTCAGCAGGAGCCATGCGATAAGGTGCCTTCGAAATCGGTTGAGTGTTCGGCAGAAGGTCGATGGTGAATTCTGATCACTCCTTATTTTACACCCTTTTCCCGCATGTTTGCATGCCATTTTGATCGCCCAAATCATGTTTTTCACGATATATCGACGATATTGCGATGCTTTTCACGATTTGTTGTTTTTGTCGCATTTCAGGTGATTTGGCGCGATTAGGAGTGATCTCGAGATGCGTGTAATCTAGACGGCCACCGACGACCTCCCCGAGGGGTATTTTGCTGTTGGAGAGGAGCGGAAGAAGAATGGACGTCGCCGGAGCGACGAGGAGGCCAAAACGACCAGTTTGGGCATTTTTTGTGTCCCACTCGGCCGAGTGGAGGAGCCACTCGGCCGACCAGCGAGACACTGCTCGGCCGACCAATTCAGACACAAGTTACCTGTGCACTCGGCCGAGCACAGAAGACCCACTCGGCCGAGTGACGATACCACGTCTGCCCGAGTGGCGCCCAGACGAAGGCTCTCAAAAAGACCGAAGTTACTGTTTTTCGGCCTCTGAGCTTCAGAAGACCCACTCGGCCGAGTGGCAAATCCCGTCCGCCCGAGTGAAGTGAAGCCATCGGCCGAGTGACGACAACTCACTCGGCCGAGCCGCCCCCGAACTGAAGACCCCTGAAGCCCACGACTTACTGGAAATTGACAGGGTTTTCACTCGGCCGAGCGACTTTTGTCACTCGGCCGAGTGCGATGCGCTGCCTGTAGCGAAATTTGCGGAAAACAGGCTGTGCAGGGGCGTTTTGGTCAGGATTTTTAGACGATTTTTGGGGCTATTTAAGCTCTGTTTTTACCCTAGTTTTGAGAGCCTCCTCTCAGATTTTTTGCAGCTTTTTGAGTCTACTTTTTAGCTTTATTAATTGTGATTGGTGAAGAGAAAAACTTGGATTTTTGTTGGGTTGATTGAAGATCTACATTGGTTTGCACTTCTCTTCCACAAAAACTCTATTTTTTATTGTTTATATCATTGTTGTGATGAATTCCATTGTCTATTTCTTTGCCAATTATTGTGCTATTGCTATGATTAGTGAGTAGTCTCCACGTCTTGGGGCGTGGGGATGAACCCTACAAGCCCAATTTCGTATTTGTGTTGAACCGGTAGAAATTGAGCTAGGATTGTTATTAGGGATTAGATTGGGATCGAATTACTACGGATAGCTAGGTATTCACATCAATTGGGATTTGCAAGAGATTGGATCCCAATTCGATAGGAAGCCCTAGAAATCCGAATTGGGTTGGAGTCGGATTTTCGAAGTATCGGTTTGCAAGAAATTGGACCGATGCTAGGATCTCCGGTTGCAATTCCGCGCCGATACCCGTTTGCAAGAGATTGGACGGGTAGGAACTATCCTAATTTAGATTGTGGACCGAGTTTGCAAGAGATTGGACTCGGTGCGCAATTGGACGATGATGTTGATCCCAATGCTAGCTTCCCTAGGCTAGGGTTTGCAAGAGATTGGACCCAAACCTAGGATAGCTATAGACCGGCAACAGCGCGAGAGCGTGAGCTTGGTTTCACATTTAGTTGCAACTAGTTCATCCAAATTCTCATCCTAGCGATTTCGATACCGGCGAACCACAATTGTGAAATACGGTGAGTAGTGGGGATTCCCCATTCCCTAGGCGTTCTCTATTTTGATTTGATATTTCGCACTTTTGTCTGACGATTGTGACAGGATCGCCCAAGGCAATTATCCCTCTAAATAGCCAGGGTGATTAGGAGCAAGCACGGTCATTCGTCCTCCCTGTGTTCGATACCCGCTCGCCGCTATACCGTGCGCTTGCGGTAAAACTACAACCGTCGCTCCGGGACGTGTACGCCGGGGCGCGACCAAGTTTTTGGCGCCGTTGCCGGGGAGGAGATTGCGTTTGATTTTTTTTTCACCTAGCTATTTCTTTCTTTTATTTTCTTTTTATTTTATTTCTTTTACCATTATTATTTCCTTTGCTATTTCTACCTAACCCTTCCACGGTACTAATCATCTCTTTGAAACTCTGCTTTCACTGTGCATGTACACGAGATCTACGGCGGATCCCGAAGCCCTATTATTCGATCCCGAGATCGAACGTACCGCGCGGAGACTCAGAGCGGAAAGGAGACAATATCCGGAAGGGGGGTTTATGACCAACCGGGAAACTCCTGAAGAATTGGCGGCGAGAATGGCGAGAATAATATCTATTCGCGATAGGCTTCGGCCTAAAACCTCTTCTACTACGTCATCCATCGCCGTGCCGGAGTTGGCGGCCGACAAGAACTTCGAGCTAAAGACGGGGTTGGTGGTTTTGATGCAACAAGACCCCTTTCATGGGAACGCTCACGAGAACCCCCACTACCACATCCAATCTTTCTTGTCGAAGTGCGCCACTTTCCAAATGCCGGGGGTCCCGATTGATGCCATCAGACTGCGCCTCTTCCCCTTCACGCTAAAGGACAAAGCACTCTATTGGCTGAGGACGCAAGCTGACGGAGTTTTCACCTCTTGGGACGGGTTGGCGGATGCATTCATTGATAAATTCTATCCACCATCCAAGACGGTGAAGATCCGGAGCGCTCTCATGTCCTTCAAGCAAGGACCACACGAGACGCTCTATGAAGCTTGGGAGCGATTTAAGGATTTGCAGCACCAGTGCCCGCACCACAGTATAGAAGATTGGGAGTTAGTGCACAGCTTCTACAACGGTCTCCAACCGGGGACCAAACAAATTATTGATGCCGCGGCGAATGGTGCAATCTTGTCAAAGACTCCCGAGGAAGCTACGGCCCTAATTGAGGAGATGGCCTCTAATAACCAACAATGGGGCGATGAGCGAGGACACTCTACGTCCTCCTTAAAGCCGACTAGCATCTACGAGGCAAAGGCCGTAGCGGAGCTTACGAGCAAATTCGATTCTCTCCACAAGGTGGTGGAGAGATTGGAGAAATTCATAACGGAGCCTCAAGGAAGCCCTTCCACCTCCACGCCGGCAAGCCAAATGAGTGATTGGCAAGACCAATCTCAAGCCATGTATTCGGGAGGAGAGCAAGGAGAAGGATCCTTGGAGCAAGTGCAATATGTTGCGGGGAACCAAGGGTATTGGTCTAATCCGGCCGCAAGAAATCACCCGGGATTCTCCTACGCCAACAATGAAGGAGCTTTGAACCCGCCACAACAACCGCCTAATCAAGCTCGACCACCACCACCCCAACAACAATACTATCCGCCGAGGGGGCCTCCACAACAAAACTTCCAACCAAAGCAACAAGTCCCACCTTATAGGCCTCCCGGATACAACCAAGGGTGGAGGAATCAAAACCAAAACCCTCCACAAGCTCCACAAAGATCCGATTTCGAAACTAGAGTGGATGCGTTCATGGTCGAGCAAAACAAGGTGAATGCTACTTTGAAGGCGGGACAAGATTCTCTCAATACCGTAGTGGCTCAAATTTCGGAACAATTAGCGGTGCTCAACCGGAACACTCAAAGATTGCCGGCGCAACCGGAGCAAAACCCACGGGGCAACACGGGCCACATCAACGCCGTAGTTGCCGTCACAACTAGAGGCGGGAAGGACACCACCCCCGCCATGATTCCTATTGAGGAGGCCGTGGAGGAAAGCTTGGAGCCGGTTGAGCCGGTAGTTGAGGTCGATAAGGAGAAGGAGCCACAAGACAAGGAGAAATCTAGGGCGGAGCTATTAACTGAGGAGAGGCGCTTCATGCCACCGGTCCCATTCCCCCAAAGACTAGCGAAAGCGAAAATGGAGAAAAGGCTAGCGAAATTCCTCGAGTATCTAAGAGGAGTTAGCCTAAATATTCCCTTCCTTGACGCCATCATCGAGATCCCCACATATGCCAAATTCTTGAAGGACTTGATTTCGGGGAGAAAGAGGAAGGAGAAGATCATGCTAGCCGAGGAGGGCTCTTGGTTCACCAAGAGAGAAAAGGAGCCGGCAAAATTCAAAGATCCGGGGAGTTTTCGGATTCCTTGCACTTTGGGCGGTGTGCCTCTTCAAAAGGCGTTGGTAGATCTTGGGGCTAGTGTGAGTCTCATGCCCCTCTCCATGTTCTTAAAGCTTAACACCGGGACAACGTTGAAACCCACCGACATGCGCATTCAATTAGCCGATGGACGGATAACAAGGCCGGTGGGGATCGCCGAAGACATCCCACTTCAAGTCCCGGGAGGAATATGCTTGCCATGTGACTTTGTCATCATGGACATTAAGGAGGAGGGAGACACCTCATTGATACTTGGGCGCCCATTCCTCGCCACCGCCGGAGTCATCGTCGACGTGCGTGAAGGTACCTTAACCTTAAACGTCGGAAACATCGAGGTGGAACTCCACATTCCCAAGGCAATGAAGCACATGCCTTACCATGAGGAGCTCGATTATATGGACCTCCTTGATGAGGTGATAGAGGAGGCGATTCCTCACTCAATTGGTGCCCTTTTTGATGAAGAATTGGATGAAAGCCCGGATTTAGGCCATGAGGACAATAATGATGATTCCCCAGACTTCTCCACTGATGAAGATGAAGGCGACGCTGATGTCGCAAGGATTCGAGAGCTCTGCAAGCTCTCGAAATCAAAGTCTCCAAAGAAAGCTCCGCCGGTACGGAAATCGGCATCGCCGGCTAAGCCGTTGACCGGGGCAAATGCTAGCTTGGGGGAGCCTCCCCCCAACACTATTCGAGATAGGAGACCTCCGAGGGAGACCGCTACGCCGCCACGTCCGAATCCAAGCGCGCTCCCCGGAAAGTTTGACGGGTGCATCTCATGTGCACCAAACATCCCGCATTGATTGAAAATTATAGGGGGTCGAGCTCACGACCTAAAACGAGCGCTTGTCGGGAGGCAACCCGACGGTTTTTGCTTTATTTTCATTCGTTTTTCTTTATTTTCGTTTTAGAAATTTTTAGTATTTTGAGTCACCCGACCAAAAATTTTGTGATAACGGGTCCTATTTTTCTTGACAGGAGAGAAGATAGGTAGATCATCATGAGGAGGATGAACGAGACGATGAGGAGCGCCCCAAGAAGGCGTTCGACGCTTAGGAGGAGCATGAAATCGACTGGAGGAAGAAAGACGGAGTTTAGAGTCCAAACGAAGAGAAACAGCAGAAATTAAGGCTCACTCGGCCGAGTATACTAGTCACTCGGCCGAGTCAAGAAGTTCGTCCGGCCGAGCCGCTCACGAACGAGGGAAGTCTGCTGTACCCAACTCTCTGTCTATTTTCCTCATTTCATAAGAACTGCTACTCGGCCGAGTACATATATTCACTCGGCCGAGTAAAACGGATACCCTCCTAGGGCGAGTCATGCCGAGTAGCTTGAGTCACTCGGCCGAATGGACTTACTCCACTCGGCCGAGGCTGGCAAAGCCACTCGGCCGAAGCGACATCGGGGAGAAATTTTTAATTGCCTCGCTCGGCCGAGTGAGTAAAGTCACTCGGCCGAGTCGTAACTTTTTTATATAAAACCGAGGGGGGGGGGGCACGGTTTTCGAAAACAAAAAAAAAACCCCTTCGCCCGCGACCCCTCAGCTCCCTCGCCCGATCTCGCCTCGACCGCTCGCCCACTCGCCCGCGCGCGCCGCCGCTCGGCCTGCCGCCGCCGGCCGCCCGTCGCCGGACTCCGCCCGAGTCGCCGCCGGCCGCCCCGCCTCCGATCACCTCCGGTTCGCTTATTTTCACCGTTTTCTCCTCTCCTCGTGTATATTTTGAGGATCCATGTGCTAAACGCCCCCCTAACCCAAATCAATTCCTATATCTATCTGTTATACCTCTATTGCTCCATACATTTTGATTATTACTCGCTGATATCGCTTTTCCATGCGCAGGTTGCTTTTTGGAGCTTAGGGGAGCTCAGGGGAGTTTCTACGGGCTGCTCAGGACTTCGTGGAGGCGCGGACTTCGCACGCTTCCACTACTTAGCACTCGCGGCGTGTTTGGGTAAACTCTTTCCACTCTTGTGCACACGCCGCACTTTTCACTTTTTCGGCGCGCGCTCGGGGCAGATATGCCGCCCCGGACACGGCCGCGGTCGAAGAGAGCTTCCGCCAAGCGGAAGCGGTCGGATGATGCCGGCCCCTCCCACGAGTTGGAGGACTCTCCTCCACCGTCCCCCGCACACCCCGCACCGCCTGCAGGCCCCGCACACCCCGCACAGCCTGCAGCGCACCCACAGCCCGCACAGCCTCTCCCCGCCGATCCACAGCCACCACCACCGGCTCCACTGGTCGGGCCGCTCGGGATTACGTTCCGAGACGACGCACACCGCGCCGTCTTCGAGCGTATCTCCCAGCGCTCGATCGTACCCTCCAGGTTCGCACACCTCGCTGACCTAGGACGCCTGGGGGTACTTGAGGGGATGCTCACGTTGTACGACAACGTGGGCTGGCGAGATTTTTTCCAGGTGTCGGCGGATACTTTTACCCGTCCGACACTTGAGGTTTTGAGTTCTATCGCCCGGACCGATGAGGGATGCTCATTCCGGTTCATGGATCGAGAGTGCCAGGTCACTCTCGATATGATGAGAGCATTTTTCTCTTGGCCCGCAGTCCCCGGAGCCGATCGCGGTTATGGCCCCACACATATCCCTCCACCCTCTTTCGACGCCGGTGCCTTCTGGGCACGTATCACGGGTCTCCACGCCGCCTTTGACCCTAGTAGGGCCAAGGCCTCGGCCATCGTACATCCCTGCCTACGCATTGCCCAGCGCCTCATGGCGACTACCTTTTTGGCCAGATATGAGCCGGGCACGATGTCTACGCCAGAGCTTTACATGCTCTATGCGATGACACGTCCCAGAGCTCTATCTAGGGATGGAGACGAGCTTGTCCCCGCCGTCGTGATCGATATCGCGGCATGGTACTTAGACCGCATCATTGTATCGGTAGGCGCTCGCTCACCGATATGCTGCGGCGGCCTGATTACCCTGCTGGCTCTTATGACCGGCGAGGATTTCCCCGACGACCTGCGACGCGTTCCGGGCCCCACTTCCTTGTCGATAGACGTTATGGCCCGGATGAAGATGCTGCGTCCGCACGGCGAGCGTCACTGGGTCTGGTTGCACGGCCCCTATGGGGCCGATTACATGATTCTCCCGAGCCCTGCTCGGACTCTGATTGCACCAGCCCACGTTGACTGGCTTCCGGCGATGGATGTCCTCATCCCCGCCGCCTACGTGCTCGAGGCCGAGGAGGCCGAGCAGGGCCCCGCTGCCCACGCTGCCCAGGCTGCTCCCGCAGACCCTGCTGCGCACCCTGCCGAGCCTGCTGCCCACCCCGTCGACCCTGTGGCCTCTCAGCCTGTTCCTGACGTTTCCACTGCTCTTCACACTTCTGTCCCTACCTCTGCCTGTGTCGAGAGTACTTTTGCTGAGCCCACTTCCACCACTGTCACCACTTCCGAGGCTGTCCCCACCACTCCCTCTGCCACCTCAGGCCCTCTGTCCGTGGAGCCCCTTTGCTCCGCACTCCCCGAGCGCCCGCCGACCATAGTCGAGTGCGGAGAGCCCTCGTTCACTTCGGTCGTGGAGACCATGGTTAGCATGATCTCCGCTGGGGTTACACCTTTTGGACCGCACACTTCTGCCCCAGCGGGAGATTCCTCTGTCTCCACCGCCGCCTTATTCTCCGAGAGCGTCGTGGCGTCTGTCCACACGTCTGTGCCACGGACCTCTCTGGCCACCTCGTTACCTCTTTTGCACGCCTCCTTTGCTGCCGCTGCCTCCACTCCTCGCCAGCCGGCGTCCCGGCCTCACACCGAGGCCAGGCCCACTTTTCCAGGCGCGGCCCCTTTTGTCCCATTCCCTGCTGAGCCCGTTACATACTCCACACGCGTACGCCAGCCTCGCCCTGCACAGCCTAGACCGGTGCGTCCCTCTGCACCACCCCCGCCCGACACCGTACTGCAGAGCATACGTGCTCTTGAGGTGGCGGTGAGTGGTCTTAGAGGAGACCTTCGGAGCCTGTCCTCCACCGTCTCTACGCTGTCTGGACGCTTTGACCTGATCCCTCAGATCCACTACTGCCTGACGCAGATCTTAGAGCGTCTCCCGCGCGTACCCCCACCCACCCCGCAGGTTCCCACACACACACCCACACACGCTCGACCTGCTTCCACTCCCACGCCCACCCCAGCTCAGCAGCCTACACCACCACCACCACCACCTCCGCCTCAGGACGGAGACGGCGCGGCACCGCCTTCTTAGGCACTCTTGATGCCTTGATCCTTTCCTGTCGTTGTGCTGCCCGTCTCTGCTGGGTCCTGATGCACTTTTGTCCACCCCCCTCCCCTCACTTATTCTGGGATTATATTTCTGATCATATCTATTTGTGCATATCATATCATATCTACTTGGGATTCTCATTTTTGATCACATCTATATATATTTTTTTTGGGAGAGAGGGAGAGTTCTGGGTGCCGTATTTATTTTCGTATCACTCCTAGCTGTGCATGCATCATTTCCGCATCATATTTTCATTTCTTACTTTTCCTTTTTTTTATATTTTTTCTTCCCATCATGCATCCATCCTCACTTGCCCCTCACATTGCTTGTCTCTCTATGTGCCACACTTTGCACATTGAGGACACTGTGCCGTTTAGCTTGGGGGAGTGAGCTTTCACGTTCTTTTTTCGATTTGCCACCTTTATTTTCAGTTTTTCACACCGCTTTTCACTTTTGCACTCATTTTTCGTTATTTTCCTTTTGTTTCGCCATGCATCACGTTTTCCTTACTTACCTGTGTGCCGCATTGCATAGTTCCATTTTCCTTTTATCTTTACTTCTTCCTTATTTTTCATCTCATGCTAGAGATGAATTTTCTGTGATGATGTCTACGTGGAGTTAGCTTATTCTATATGCATGCTATATTTGTCGTGTCTCAGATTTCATTTCTGATATCATATGCTATGACTCGCTTGCATTTAGAAATAGGAGCCCACACTTTTTCCTCATGAAAATGGATGAAATTTTATTATTAGCTGAGCCTGAATATTCATATGTATGCTATCACAGAAAACACACCAAGATTCACGCATTGAATGCCTATATCTGGAGTACTGACTTCTTTTCCTTTATCACTTCTATATGCATGAATTGTACACTTCACTTCCGGATGATTGAATGATTGTTAGCTATGATATATCTGGATTAGTTAGCTTTTTTGCGATCGAAACTGAGTAGATTAGATCACCCTGCTGAAGTTGTCGTGCATGTCTTATAGAGTGAGCCGAGAGTTATATTTATTTCTTTCTCCACAAATCTTGAACAACATTTCTCTACTTTTAAAATCATTGGTGAATCTCCCCTTAGTGATTCTATTTTATGGCATTTCCCCCGTTATTAATTCCTAGCTCCAAATCTCTTATTCCAAAAAAAAAAAAAAGAAGAAAAAAAAATATATATAATAAAAGAGAGAAGAACATTCTCGTATATCATTATCTCTCTTTGAATTGGGATCATTGTATATATGATAGAAAAAAAAAAAATCCTCAATAAAAGATCCCATCTCGCTTATTTTCTTTCTTTCTTCTTTCTCTTCTTTGCCTTTGGAGCTTTATAAAAATGGGGATGTAAATATTTTTGTGCCACCACGCTTATAGATAAGCTTGGGGGAGGAGATCCATTGATGTGTGAGAGAGCGACTACTTGACATAGCACGACAACCTAGGCTAAGTGATATTCTATACTCGGTGAGATTGTTTCTAGCTTTACGAAATCCAGAAATCTAAGCCTAGCATTCATTTCATGAAACCCATACTTTTCTATTCTCTCTATTCTATGATGTGATACTCCTATACTCCAGATAGAAAGCGTTCAATTGAAAAGTGTGTGATCTGAGACTTGTATACCGCTTTAGATGATTCAGGCGATGTTAATTTTAAAATCATTCCGTTTCTCATGATTATACCGTTGTTCGTGGGTTTTCTATTTTCTACTTGCACTATTCTACTATGATATCAAAATGAGATTCTTTGACATGTATTTCTCACTCGGTGCATGCCATAAGAGTAAGTGAAACCCACGTCCTGAGAAAATGATCTAGCATCCTACCTCTTCTTTCTTTCTTCCTTTATTTTCGTTTGGTTTTCATTCTTCTTCGTTTTTCATTTTTTTTCGTTTTTCGCCGTTTTCGTTTTCCGAATCCACCGGATTCGCTTTTTACTTATCTTCCTCGAGGACGAGTAAGAGGCAAGCTTGGGGGATTTTGATCACTCCTTATTTTACACCCTTTTCCCGCATGTTTGCATGCCATTTTGATCGCCCAAATCATGTTTTTCACGATATATCGACGATATTGCGATGCTTTTCACGATTTGTTGTTTTTGTCGCATTTCAGGTGATTTGGCGCGATTAGGAGTGATCTCGAGATGCGTGTAATCTAGACGGCCACCGACGACCTCCCCGAGGGGTATTTTGCTGTTGGAGAGGAGCGGAAGAAGAATGGACGTCGCCGGAGCGACGAGGAGGCCAAAACGACCAGTTTGGGCATTTTTTGTGTCCCACTCGGCCGAGTGGAGGAGCCACTCGGCCGACCAGCGAGACACTGCTCGGCCGACCAATTCAGACACAAGTTACCTGTGCACTCGGCCGAGCACAGAAGACCCACTCGGCCGAGTGACGATACCACGTCTGCCCGAGTGGCGCCCAGACGAAGGCTCTCAAAAAGACCGAAGTTACTGTTTTTCGGCCTCTGAGCTTCAGAAGACCCACTCGGCCGAGTGGCAAATCCCGTCCGCCCGAGTGAAGTGAAGCCATCGGCCGAGTGACGACAACTCACTCGGCC
Organism: Scilla litardierei; assembly: GCA_030789695.1. Lineage (NCBI taxonomy): Eukaryota > Viridiplantae > Streptophyta > Magnoliopsida > Asparagales > Asparagaceae > Scilla > Scilla litardierei. Next base: position 149,040,613 of record CM061137.1, on the reverse strand, counting down.
GAGCCGCCCCCGAACTGAAGACCCCTGAAGCCCACGACTTACTGGAAATTGACAGGGTTTTCACTCGGCCGAGCGACTTTTGTCACTCGGCCGAGTGCGATGCGCTGCCTGTAGCGAAATTTGCGGAAAACAGGCTGTGCAGGGGCGTTTTGGTCAGGATTTTTAGACGATTTTTGGGGCTATTTAAGCTCTGTTTTTACCCTAGTTTTGAGAGCCTCCTCTCAGATTTTTTGCAGCTTTTTGAGTCTACTTTTTAGCTTTATTAATTGTGATTGGTGAAGAGAAAAACTTGGATTTTTGTTGGGTTGATTGAAGATCTACATTGGTTTGCACTTCTCTTCCACAAAAACTCTATTTTTTATTGTTTATATCATTGTTGTGATGAATTCCATTGTCTATTTCTTTGCCAATTATTGTGCTATTGCTATGATTAGTGAGTAGTCTCCACGTCTTGGGGCGTGGGGATGAACCCTACAAGCCCAATTTCGTATTTGTGTTGAACCGGTAGAAATTGAGCTAGGATTGTTATTAGGGATTAGATTGGGATCGAATTACTACGGATAGCTAGGTATTCACATCAATTGGGATTTGCAAGAGATTGGATCCCAATTCGATAGGAAGCCCTAGAAATCCGAATTGGGTTGGAGTCGGATTTTCGAAGTATCGGTTTGCAAGAAATTGGACCGATGCTAGGATCTCCGGTTGCAATTCCGCGCCGATACCCGTTTGCAAGAGATTGGACGGGTAGGAACTATCCTAATTTAGATTGTGGACCGAGTTTGCAAGAGATTGGACTCGGTGCGCAATTGGACGATGATGTTGATCCCAATGCTAGCTTCCCTAGGCTAGGGTTTGCAAGAGATTGGACCCAAACCTAGGATAGCTATAGACCGGCAACAGCGCGAGAGCGTGAGCTTGGTTTCACATTTAGTTGCAACTAGTTCATCCAAATTCTCATCCTAGCGATTTCGATACCGGCGAACCACAATTGTGAAATACGGTGAGTAGTGGGGATTCCCCATTCCCTAGGCGTTCTCTATTTTGATTTGATATTTCGCACTTTTGTCTGACGATTGTGACAGGATCGCCCAAGGCAATTATCCCTCTAAATAGCCAGGGTGATTAGGAGCAAGCACGGTCATTCGTCCTCCCTGTGTTCGATACCCGCTCGCCGCTATACCGTGCGCTTGCGGTAAAACTACAACCGTCGCTCCGGGACGTGTACGCCGGGGCGCGACCAAATTCCAAAGCTCGATCAGGTGGTAATCCTGAAATATCTTCAGGGAATACATCCTCAAAATCTCGAACCACTCTAGGCTTCTCTGGTTTGACTAACATTGATGCAATGATCATTTCGTTCGGCTTGGCCCGAAACTTGATAGGTCCAAGTGAACGGTCTCCGCTTGCGAATTCAAACACCGGATGGTCAGGGATTTCGAACACTACCTTCTTCTTGTGACAATCGATGGTAGCGTAGAAATTTCCTAACCATTCCATGCCGAATATTGCATCGAAGTTTGGCATGTCGACTATCATAAAATCTGCAAACAACTCGTGTCCACAGATCACTATATGGCAAGATCGACAGCCACTGGAAGTTTTCACTACTCCACTCCCGGTAGTGATGTTCCAGCTATTTGGTAGAGGGTCAATACAAATAGAATGCTTCTCTACAAATCCTCGGGATATAAAACAGTGAGAGGCTCCAGAATCAAATAGGGATAGAGCCGGATGAGAGGCTACTAAGATAACACCTAGAATGTAGGGAAACACCTTAGCTAAGGGCAAATAAATCAAACACACATATATAAACATACCATAAGCATATAAAAAGAATAGTTTAGGTAATACCTGAGATCACTTGTTCATCAGTCTCAACCTCATCGGCAGTCATGGTAAATGCCTGTCGCTTCGGCTGATTCTACCTCGCCTGATCATAAGCTTTCTGCTGTGGAACTAGAGGTGGTCCACGCTGATTTGGTCCAGGAGCTCCACGCTGAACAGGTGCAGAAGGTCCAGCAGTCATTGGATTATTGGTGCGGCGAGGGCAGTCCCTGGCGGCATGTGCAGATGATCCGCATATCAGGCATTGGTTCAGCAGCTCTCTGCAGTCCTTCTTGAGATGTCCAGTCCGCTTGCAGTGAAAGCATACCATCTGAGGTCGATTATTGATAGGAGCAGCAGGCCTCTTGAATTGAACAGTCTGAGTAGGCCTGAAATTGCCCCTGGGTGGCTCCGGTGGACGTCTGCTTCCTCCGATTTGAAGCGCCTTCTTACGCTTCTGAACACGCTCAAAATCCCTGGCAGCGTCCAACACTCCCTGAAGTGTGGTTGGGTTCGTCGCAGACATCGAACCCTGAATATCCAGGTCCAGTCCCTGGAGAAATTGATTCGCGCAGTCTTCGGGATCCTCCACCAGGTGTGGAGCAAATCGACTGAGCATAGAGAATTCCGCCTCATATTCATCAACTGTCCGATTGTCTTGCTTCAGATTGACAAAGCGTTGATGCAGTTCCCTCTTAGCTGCTCGAGGAAAATATTGAGCGTTGAAACGCTCTCGAAACATGGCCCAGTTGATGGGCTTAACCAGACGAGCTTCTTCTCTGTCCCACCAGTTTCGTGCATTGCCCGTCAGTTGCTTCTTGGCAACTTCAACCCATCCAGCTTGATCAATACGGGAAAGACTCAGATCGTCTTCCGTACTCCTGGCCCATTCTTCAGCTGCTATTGGCCCTTCTGTTCCCGAGAAGCTCTTCGGGTTCAGCTCCCGAAATTGCTTGGCTCCAGGTGTAGCTTGAGGAGGAGGCGGTGGTGCAGGTGGCGCAGCTTGTCGTCCTTCCTGAATCAGCTGCTGCTGGATCTCCAGCATGCCTCTCATAACACCCAGGAGTTCGTTGAAGTCGGGATTACCGTTCCCATTGACTCCATTCCCATTGCGAGTGTTATGCCTTCCTGCCATACTGTAAACAGAAAAGGTAAACATTTGTGTACAACTTCATTTAAACGAGCTGGTTAATAATAATATCAGTACTGTTTCTGAAGTGTCTCGCGGAGTGCAAGAGGAGGAGAGGACCTGCATGGGCCACCACTAAAACCTGTCACGCCCCGCTTCCCATGTGCGGGAGCGAGAACGTGAGCGGGTCCGCTTGTGCTTAAAGCAAGGAAGGAGTACTTTTTTTTTCCTTCCTTCCTTGACTTAAGCACAATAAGCGTTATTTTATAAGCAGGTCCCTGCACGCGAATGTTTCAGAAACAGCACAAATATTTATTACAAACTTATTCCAGCGTTTTTTAAAAGCAAAGTACACAAAGCGACTTAGGCCTAGCATGGCCGTACAATCTGCTGAAAGCAAACACACCTGGAAAATAGCAAATACAACTAAATAGATAAAGACTGCAACGAAGTTCTAGTCTTCAGCAGGGAGGATCTCAGCGTCCTCGTAACTCTGATCAGCGGGGTCCACTCCTAAGGTAGGATCCTCAAAAGCAGGGTCTGCAAAGTAATCAGGCTCTGATCCTAACATATATTTCACAAACACATGAAATATATGTCAGCGAGAAGCTCGGCAAGGTATTTAAAGTAAAAGAATTAAGAACAGCTTGCAATGGAACAAAAATGTTAGTATACATTTACAAAAGGTGCAGAAAGGAAAGTATGAGCGTTAGTACACATATTATAAATGATAAGTGCAGAAAAAAAAACATAACATATATGAAATTGCAGTTCAAGAAGTAAAACTGTTGTATGTTTCATTTATTGTGCTCGTGATAAGTCCTTGTCCGGGTTGGTAGTATGTACTTGATGCACCCTATCACCGGGGGTTTACCGTGACGCCTTCTAGCTTGCCTCCATTGGTGTGGTTGTGGAGGGAGCCGTAAGGTGGTCAAGCTACATCTATGAACCCTACTACTAAGGACCAACCCCACCCAAGTGTCATAACCAGTCACCGACTAGTTACCTTTCCATCTGTAATCGATGGGTTCTCGTTGTATTTCGAGGGTTGTGTCCTACCCTCTGTTCCGCTTTGATTAAAATGATGATATGTAGAGAAAATTGTTCTTTCATCAGGGAGCATTAGCGTGCAATATCCGTTATTAATCAGTTACAACAATTGAAGTATGAGCATGTTAAAATAATATTTGCACTAGTTTTAGCAGATGTCCCAAATTCAAATACAATAAATACTTGCCTTGACGTGGGTGTCCAGGTGGTGGTGACGTGCGGCACGTTTTATCTGCGTCAAATAGGCTAGTGGTCAACAACTAGTGGTTATCAATTAGACTAAAAGTAACACGTAATACCATTAACTTAATACTAATTTAACTTAGCTACCTTTCTAATAATTTTAACTTAATTAACTAAGTTTTAAAAAATCAGTTACTAACAAACTTTAATAATGGCTTAATAAAAACTTATAAAATTATAATAACTTAATAACTATTATAATATAATAATAATAATATAATATAAACTTAAAAAAAACCCCACTTACATTAATACTCTCCCCTTTCCCTTTCACTCTCTCTGTCGTTCTCCCCTCTCTCCGTTTCTCTCTTCTTTCGTTCTTTCTTTTTTTTTCTTTTTTTTGTTTTCGCTTCCGTGTGCTGCAGGCGATCGAGGAGGGGCGAACGGCGATCAGCAAGAGGCGGTCGGCGCCGGGGCTTGTGGGCAGTGGATCGGCGGCGGCGGGGGCTTCCCGGCGACGACGGGCGGTGGCGCGCTTCGCGGTGGCTAGGGCTGGGCGGCCGGCGGCTCGGGGCTCGGGGATCGAGGGCGGCGGGGCTTCCTTCAGGCAGCGCGCGGCCGATGGCGAGGGTGAGGGTGGTGGTCGGTCAAGGGGAAGGAGGAGGAGGAAGATGAAGAGGGTTGAGGATAAAGGGTTTGTAGATTGTTGATATCTGAACTTGTTTTCAGATTTGATTTTTTTTTGGTTTGATGTTGAATCTAGAATGGTTTGTTGGATCTGAGATTTTTGATTTTCAGATCTGGTTGAATTTGGGAAAAGGATTTTTTGGTGAGATGATGGAATTGGGTTTTTGATTGTGGTTGGTTGGTTTCTGATTTGGGGAGGAAGAAAGGAGTCTGTGGAGGTTCGGAGTTGGTCGGGGTGGTTGATGGTGAGGCGTCGGAGGTGTTGCCGTTGCTTGGGAGAAGCTGGATGGAGATCTGATGATTTGTGTTTTAAAAACACGATTTGTAATCAGTAATAAATTTTTAGTCAAAAGATTTTTCTACTTGAATTAATTTCATTTTGTCATCATGCAGAAATTTTTGGATTTGTTGAGGTTTGGCGGGATTTGAGGGATTCGTTGTCTGCCGAGGAGAAGATGCAATTGTCTTCTGCAGAGAAGAATTAGTAATATGGTAATTAATATTTAGTCAACAACATTTAATTAGATTAGGTTGCTTTAGACTAAGTTAGAAAAGTTTTACACACGTTTATCAGATTGGAGGGTGATGTAATTAGGGTAATAATTAGGGTAATTAACTAGGGTAATTAGTAAAAGTTAAAAGTGATTAACAAATTGCGTCGCGAAGATTATGAATACGATGTCCGTTTTCTGATTTGAGTTGAGAAAGAAAAAAAATAAAAATCACTTACTCCGATTGAATCCGTCTTGTTACGGAAATACTTGTACGACGAAATCAGGCCGTTACATCTGAAAGGTCAAATATACACACATTCATGTTTAATGGAAAAAGAACTGTGCAGACATCTTTTCAACACAATAGTCAAGTTGATCAACAAAATGAGTAAACTCCAATGAGCCAAGCATGAAGATTCCTTTGAAAATCGAACAAGAGTCTGAGCCAAATGCTGAATCCAAGATCAAATTAGAGTTTGAGCCTACATCTATATAAAAAGTAAGTTGAGCCAGAGCCTGAGAGGAATCTAAAGTCCAAGCCACACGTTGATCGTATGCCGACACTTATCTTGGAGACATCACTTGAGGAAATTGAGCACGTCAATTTGTCATCCCAGATCCTCCACATCCCACTAACAAGCAGGTTATATATGCTTTCATTCTTTTATGATTTGGGAGAAATTTTCGAAAGACATTCATCTACAAATCTGCATCCTGCTACGCTTCAAAATTCATAGGTGCATCTTCTCTAATTATAATGGACTGTTGATTACGACCTGGTTGTGTTATTCCTGTCGCCATACACGAGGAGATGAAATTCTCAAGCCGTGAAGAATGATAGAGATCAAATTTAAGATGGAGTCTTTTATTCTTAAAAAGATTTTATATGTGATGGAGATAAAGTTAAAGTCATTGGAGATTTCTATTTAGTGGAGTCTTTTGTTATTTTATAGAGTTTGAGTTCTTAAAGTATTTTAGTTGTTTTGTGTCTTTTAGTTGTTTTGAGTGTTTTATTTATTTTAAGTGTTTTATGTTATGAATAGGCCCATTGGGCCAATTGGGTATCCAACCCACTATTGAAAGTTATAAATACACGGGTAGGGGGCTCTTAACCCCTTACACCTATTTCTCCCTAAATTCCCTTCACAACACTTTATCAGCACGATCACGCTCGTTGGTGGAGACGGCGGCTCGCGGGAAAGGAGATCCACAAATCGCTCAGATTCAAGAAGATCGTAATCTTCTCAACGGGGAGCGAAAAGGGCATCCTTCACCAACCGTCGCCTAGATTCCTCGTCGAATCTAGAGGTAAAAATCCAAACTTTGAGATCTAAACTTGCTTTTCTCATTAGATCTGCATGTTTTAGGATCAAAAAGTTGATAAACTCGGTAAAATTCAACATTTTTAATAAGATCTACATGTTTAAAACAATAAAAACTTGTTTTTTAGCGATCAAATTTGTTGAAAAATCCGATTTTTACCCCCGCCTTTGATCCAAAAATAAAAATCCACACGCCCGTAGGGCGGAACGGCGGCGCGCTTTTTGCGCTGCCGGCGGAGAACGAACGCCGCGGCCTCAGGCGGCGGCGGCCGCGGCCTGAAGCCGCGGCGGCCGCGGCCTGAAGCCGCGGCCTGAAGTCGCGGCCAGCAGCCGCGGCCCAGCGCCCGGCCTGAAGCCGCGGCCAACTGCCACGGCCTGAAGCCGCGGCCCTGTGCCGCGGCCTGAAGCCGCGGCCCGCAGCCGCGGCCCGTTGCCGCCACGGCGGCCGCGGCCTCAGGCCGCGGCCAGTTGCCGCGGCCTGAAGCCGCGGCCAGTTGCCGCGGCCCGCCGCCGTGGCGGCCGCGCCCTACGCGGCCCGCCGTCGCGGCGACACGCTGCGGGCCCCCTAGGGTTTCCCGAAACCCTAACCCTAACGGGCTATTTTTCGGGGGAGGCCCAAATATTAACCCTAATGGGTTGTTTTCATGGCCCAAAAGGCCAGAAAATTAGCCCATTCACATAAATTATTTTATTTATTTTTGGCCCTAAAAAACCCAAAATATTTAAAAAGAAATTTTCGAAAGGGTTTAAAGCGGTAAAATAAAACAGTAAATTATGGATCAAAAAGGCAAAAAGTTTTTCAAAAAAAAATGTTTTTTGCACGTCACACACAATTTTAAATTATTTTAAATGCCTGTGTCTTTGATTATCTGCGTGGTTGTATGTCGTGAATATATTATCTGCGTGGATGTGCAAATATTAGGCTATGTTTTTAGGGATCAGCCAGGTTTCCGACACCGTTTTAAATTCCTGTAATTTTTCTTCTTTTTTGAGAGAAATTTTGTATGTGAGGATGAAAATGTAAAAAAGAAGACCGAAGGACACCAAGAAGAAGCTGAAGGCGTTCGCTCAATGAAGATAGGGGCTTCTCTCTGAAGTTCCCGAGTTGTACTTTAATTTTCATGCATTTTATTCTTGATGTAACTTCGGACTGGACTTTTCTTTTACTTTTTCGGTGTCGGCTGGCTGATCCCCATAGCCCTAGGTCATTTTTCTGTTTTCATTGTTTATGCATTAAACTGCGTGGTTGATTAATTAGCTTAAATACCATGTTTTAATGTCACAATGAAATCCCTTAATAGCATGCGTGATTGTTAATTTTTAGTAATTAATTATTCACATTACCTGAAAAAAGCATGTATGTTAAAATCACACTAATTAAAATTCATGCCATGAAAATGACTACATTACATGCGTGGATGTCTGTTTTATTCAGTCTTAATGATATATGCTACTTTTCTTTACATGCTAGATCATAAAATGGCCAGACTCGCAAATGTAGACTTCTCAGTCCTGAAGGCTGATGGGTCAAACTACCTGAGTTGGCAGCTGGACCTGAAGTTCCACCTGCGCTCTCATGGTTTCAGTCTCACACAGACTGAAAAGGCAACAACTAGTACTGCCCCAGCTAACAAGGAGGCTTCAGTGGAAGCACCTCATACAGAGGAAGTTTCCGATATATTAAAGGCGAAAGCCATTATATATATCAGGAAACACTTAGACTCGACCTTAAAGGACGAGTACCTCACTGTAGAGGACCCTTACGAGCTGTGGGATGCACTCGAGGAGAGGTACATACATCAGAGGGATGTCATACTCCCCCGTGCACAGTACGAGTGGACTCACCTCCGCATACAGGATTTCAAATCCGTAGCGGAGTACAACTCAGCTCTCTTCCGCATCACCTCACGCCTGAAGTTGTGTGGTGAACCAGTGACGGAGAAGATGTTGCTGGAAAAGACGTTTACGTCTTTCCACGAAAAGGACATGATCCTTATGCAACAATATCGAGAGAGGAAGTTCACAAAGTACTCTGACCTTCTTTCATGCCTGCTTATGGCTGAACAGAACAGAGATCTGTTGGTTGCCACCCACAACCTGCGCCCTCCTGGCTCCGCTCCATTGCCACCTCCTGCAGAGGCCCACTTCCAGTCTTCCCAGAAGAAGAAGACGGACAAAAAGGCAAAATTCCAGAAATGGAAAGAACAGAAGTAGCGGAAGAATGCCACTCACCCAGCTCCTCCCCAGAACCAGAAGTTCGTGGACAAGAAGCAGAAGAGGATTCCCAACAAAGGAGGCACTCCCAAGAAAGACTGGGAGGACAAATGCTCAAAATGCGGGATGACGGGCCACTGGTCCAGAATCTGCCGCACAGCAAAACACCTCCAGGACCTCTACCAGGCAAGCCTCAAGCCTCGAGCTGAGACAAACCTGATGGAGAGCGCAGCGTTGGCAGAGACCTCATGGACTCCTGAAGATTTCATGGGAGATGACACTCTCTAGATCTGGACCACTTTTATGCAACTAGCAATGTATCTTCTATTTTATACATCGTATCTAGTTTTTATTTCCATGTCAGAACAATATTTTTTTTTGAGCATTTACCTTTATGAAAGTAGATCTTTTCTCTTCATTTATTGCTTGAATGTCTTTCCCCTTTTTAGATATGGAACTTATCTGCCTAGTGGACAGTGCATCAACGCACTCGATCCTTCAAAACATAGACAACTTCACGAGCGTAAGTAGCTATTCTGGCCCACTGAGAACAATCTCAGGACCAGCAAACATAATCGAAGGATCAGGGGAAGCAATTATATTGCTCCCCGGCAACACACAAATAACACTTAAAAATGCGTTATACTCCCCTAAATCCATCCGAAACCTCCTAAGTTTTAAAGACATCCGTTTAAACGGATATCACTTAGAGACGGTCGAGGAAGATAAAAGGGAATACTTGCTTGTAACGGCTCTTACAAATGGTTCAAAAACCATTGTGGAACGTTTCAAGGGACTCCCCTCGGGACTCTACCAAACAAGTATACAAACTCCAGAAACATCCATGCTGGAGCACCTGCAGTGCCCCCAAACACCAGAATTCCAACTCTGGCACAGTCGACTGGGACACCCTGGTTCGGTTATGATGTACCGCATCATAAAGAACTCCAGGGGCATTGACCTGAAGAACCTGAAGATTCTTCAAAAAGGCAAATTCCCATGTCCACCCTGTTACAAGGGTAAACTGATCACGAGACCCTCTCCACTGAAAGTGGATGTGGAGTCTCCCAGCTTTCTGGAAAGAATCCACGGAGACATTTGTTGGCCGATTCACCCATCAAGTGGTCCGTTCAGGTACTTTATGGTCCTGATAGACGCATCAACTAAGTGGTCACATGTGTGCCTACTGTCCACCCGTAACCTAGCTCTATCTAAGCTTTTAGCTCAGATAATAAAGTTACGGGCCCACTTCCCCGACCACCAGATTAAGAAACTTCGTCTGGACAATGCGGGGGAGTTTACGTCACAAGTCTTTCTAGACTATTGCCAAGCTCAGGGAATTGAAGTCGAACATCCTGTAGCGCATGTTCACACCCAAAATGGGTTAGCAGAATCTCTAATTAAGAGACTGCAATGGATCGCTCGTCCATTATTACTTCAATCCCAGATGCCAGTGAATGCGTGGGGTCATGCAATTCTGCATGCTGCATCTTTAATAAAATTAAGACCCTCTGGAGGTCAGTCATCTTCTCCAATGCAACTAGCACTTGGAGCCCCACCAATTGTCTCACATTTGAGAATATTTGGTTGTGCAGTATACGTCCCCATAGCACCACCACAAAGGACAAAGATGGGTCCACAACGTCGCCTAGGCATTTATGTTGGGTTTGACACCCCCTCCATAATTAGATTCCTAGAACCCCTTACGGGGGACGTCTTTAAGGCACGTCTAGAAGACTGTGAATTCGATGAAACATCGTTCCCAAGACTAGGCTCACAGACAAAGAAGCCCGAAGCTTCAGAAAGTATCACTTGGGATACAAAAACTTTATGTCACTTTGATCCGCCAACAAGCCAGTGTGAGGAGGAGGTCCTGAAGATTCTCCACATCCAAAACACTGTCCATCTCTTGCCGGACAAATTTACTGACAACCAGAAGATTGTCAAATCACACGTCCCTGCTGCTAACACTCCAGCTAGGATTGACATACCGCAAAATGGATGCAATCCGCCTGCAGCAGAAATGGTTGGACCTCTCAAAAAGAGAGGACGACCACCGGGATCCAAGGACCAAGTCCCTCGAAAGAGTAGGACCCTTGGCAATGGTAAACAAATACCACCACAGGATGCTAATTTAAGCCCTGCTACCCCATCTCTCCCAAACTCTCATGAAGAGGAAAAACCGGGAGAAAATGAAGTATCGATACACTATGTACGAACTGGGGAGTATTGGGACAGAAAAAGCACAATAATAGATGACACATTTGCGTGTAATATTGCCATCAACGTCGCGTACTGCGACGATGATATTGAACCACGCTCTCTGACAGAATGTCAAAGCAGAGATGATTGGCCAAAGTGGAAAGCGGCAATAGGAGTGGAGTTGGATTCACTCACCAAACGCAAGGTCTTCGGACCAATAGTCCAGACACCAAAAGGTGTAAAACCTGTGGGTTATAAATGGGTATTTGTTAGAAAACGAAATGAACAGAATGAGATCGTACGCTACAAAGCAAGGCTTGTAACGCAGGGTTTTACCCAACGTCCTGGGGTGGATTTTGAAGCCACATACTCCCCGGTCATGGACGCGATCACCTTCCGATTCCTCATTGGCATAACAGCACAAGAGGGTTTAGATATGCAACTCATGGACGTAGTTACTGCATACCTATATGGCAACCTAGACCGAGACATCTATATGATATTGCCTGACGGTTATTCTTTGCCTGCGGCACTAAAAGAGAGAGAACGTGACATCTACTCAGTGAAACTGCAAAGATCATTATATGGTCTAAAACAATCTGGAAGGATGTGGTATAACAGACTGAGCGACTTCCTTGCACAGCAAGGATTTAAAAACGACCCAGTCTGTCCTTGCATCTTTATAAGAGCAAAGGCAACATGATTTGTAATTATAGCCGTCTACGTAGACGACTTAAACCTCATCGGATCTCCTGAAGAGATCGCAAAGATTTCTAGAAGCCTGACAGAAACTTTCGAGATGAAAGACCTCGGAAAATCAAAATTCTGTTTAGGCCTTCAGATAGAGCATCTTAAAGATGGGATCCTGTTACACCAGTCAACTTACACATCGAACTTATTGAAAAAGTTTCAGATGGATAAGTGCCACCCCCTCAGCACTCCGATGGTCGTCAGATCATTGGATGTACACAAAGACCCCTTCCGGCCGCTGGAAGAGGGGGAGGAAGTACTAGGCCCCGAAGTGCCTTATTTAAGTGCTATCGGTGCACTCCTTTACCTGGCTAACTGCACTCGCCCCGACATAGCGTTTGCAGTAAACTTACTAGCCAGATATAGTGCTGCACCTACACAGCGGCACTGGGCCGGAGTTAAGCATCTTCTGCGCTACCTCCAAGGGTCCATAGACTTAGGTCTATTCTACAGGAAAGGGGCATCAACTGGTTTAGTTGGTTATGCTGACGCAGGTTACAGGTCCGATCCTCATACAGAGAAGTCTCAGACCGGATACATGTTCACATATGGTGGCACTGCCATATCCTGGAGATCTGTGAAGCAGACCATGACGACCGTCTCATCCACCCACTCAGAGCTACTTGCGATCTTCGAAGCAAGCAAGGAATGTTATTGGCTACGCTCGGTGATCCAGCACATACTCACCTCCACCGGCCTGACGACCGGCGTTCTTGCACCCACTACACTCTATGAAGACAATGCAGCATGTATAGCCCAGCTACAGGACGGCTACATCAAAGGTGACAAGACGAAGCATATCTCCCCCAAGTTCTTCTGGACGCACGACCTTCAGAAGCAAAAGCAGATTGAGGTACAGAAGATCCAATCATGTAATAACTTGGCGGATTTGCTTACCAAATCCCTGCCTACTAGTATCTTTGAAAAACTTGTATATGGGATTGGGATGAGGAGAGTGAGTAAATGTAAACTGGGTCAGGATGAGACAACTATGAACTCATAGATACATAGGAGACTGATGTATAGATTCATAGGAAATCTGCAAGCCTGAAGCTTGGTCAGATAAGGGGGAGTCAACTGCAGAGTTGTACTCTTTTCCCTTGGCTACAGGTTTTTTCCCACTGGGTTTTCCGTAGTCAAGGTTTTGACGAGGCAACCTCGTTGACTCTGGATCCTGAAGTATCCACCCCTAGACACATCCCCAAAACAGGGGAAGTTATGGGTTAACTGTTCTTTCTTTAACAAGACAGTTACCCTAACTCGGATCCTGAAGAATCCACCTCTTATTTCAATGTTGATTGGATAAGGGGAAGTGTTATGAATAGGCCCATTGTGCCAATTGGGTATCCAACCCACTATTGAAAGTTATAAATACACGGGTAGGGGGCTCTTAACCCCTTACACCTATTTCTCCCTAAATTCCCTTCACAACATTTTAGTTATATTAGAACTTTTAGTCCTATTAGGTTTTTGAGAGTCAAGTTGTAAGCATGTTTAAAGGCTACAAAATTATTTGTTTTGGCAGAAAAATAAAGAGTATGTTGTAAACTTGGCGGCTATGGAGACCATAGCCCTATATTTATAGTGGTAGGGTTACATAATGGGTGGATACCCACTAACGGGTAGGCCCACCAAGAAGCCCGTTTATAACACTTCCCCTTATCCATCCATTGTTGTAAGCCATGGTGAACACTTCAGGGTTCATGAAGCTTGTTTGATCATGGGGTTGGAGATACTTCTGGATCTCTAAGTTTAAGAGTGCTTGCCTCATTAAAACCTTTGCCAAGGAAAACCCAGTGGGAAAAACCTGTGGCTAAGGGAAAAGAGTACAAGTCTCTGTAACTTCCCCTGATCGATGGATAACATCAGTGGTGGATACTTCTGGATCCTGAGTTAATGTGGCTGCCTCGTTAAAACCTTTGACTGTGGAAAACCCAGTGGGAAAAACCAACAGTCAAGGAAAAAGAGTACAGCACTACGTTAACTCCCCCTGATAAGTTCAAGCTTCAGGCTTGTACATCTCTCAGTTGTCTCATCCCAATTCCTAGTACAAGTTTTCTAAAGGTACTGCGAGGCAAAGCTTTAGTGAATAGGTCAGCCAGGTTGTTGCAGGACTGGATCTGCTGGATGTCGATCTGGTTGTCCACTTGCTGTTCATGCGTCCAGAAGAGCTTGGGGGAAATGTGCTTCGTCCTGTCACCTTTGATGTAGCCACCCCGTAGTTGAGCGATGCAGGCAGCATTGTCTTCGTACATGGTAGTAGGCCCAAGATCTCCCGTCTTCAGGCCGGTGGTCTTGAGGATGTGGTTGATGACTGATCGAAGCCAGAAGCATTCTCTGCTAGCTTCGTGGATCGCGATGAGCTCAGAGTGGTTGGACGAGGTCGCTGTGGATGTCTGCTTCACGGATCTCCATGAGATGGTCGTCCCACCGTATGTGAATACGAAACCGGTCTGGGACTTTGCGGTATGTGGGTCGGACCTGTATCCCGCATCTGCGTAACCGACCAGGTCGGCGGATACACCTTTCTTGAAGTATAGTCCCATGTCTACAGACCCTTGGAGGTAGCGCAGAAGTTGTTTCACTCCGTTCCAGTGGCGCTTTGAGGGCGCTGAACTGTACCTGGCTAGTAGATTTACTGCGAACGCTATATCGGGACGCGTGCAGTTTGCCAGGTATAGGAGTGCTCCAATTGCACTTAAGTAGGGTACTTCAGGACCCAGTGTTTCCTCCCCCTCTTCCAGCGGTCGGAAGGGGTCTGTTTCAACATCCAATGATCTGACGACCATTGGTGTGCTAAGCGGATGACATTTGTCCATAAGAAAGTTCTTCAGCACTTTCTTTGTATATGTCGATTGGTGTAACAGGATTCCTCCGCTTAAATGTTCAATTTGTAGCCCTAGGCAAAACTTCGTTTTGCCGAGGTCTTTCATCTCAAAAGTCTGTGTGAGACTTTTGGATATCTCATCTATCTCTGCAGGAGATCCGATGATGTTCAAGTCGTCTACGTAGACGGCGATAATTACGAATCCTGTTCCCTTTGCTCGTATGAAGATGCAAGGGCAGACTTCATTTGTTGTGAATCCTTGTTGCACTAGGAATTCACTCAGCCTGTTGTACCACATTCTACCTGACTGTTTGAGACCATACAGTGATCTCTGGAGTTTGACAGAATAGACGTCCCGAGGTCTTTCTGCCATTTTTGTCGGTAGTTTGTATCCGTCTGGGATTTTCATGTAGATGTCCTTATCTATATTTCCGTATAGGTATGCAGTCACAACGTCCATGAGCTACATATCCAGACCTTCCTTCGTGGATAGGCCTATGATGAAACGGAAGGTGATCGCGTCCATGACCGGAGAATAGGTATCGTCATAGTCTATTCCTGGTCGTTGGGAAAAACCTTGTGCAACAAGGCGCGCTTTATAGCGCACGATCTCATTATTCTCGTTTCTTTTTCTCACGAATACCCATTTATATCCCACAGGTTTAACACCTTTTGGTGTTAGGACTACAGGTCCAAAGACTTGGCGCTTCGAGAGTGAGTCCAGCTCTACTCCTATTGCCTCGTTCCATTTTGGCCAATCCTCTCTGCGTTTACATTCTGCTAGAGAGCGTGGATCGGTCTCATCGTCGTATTCAGTGACGTGAGTGGCAATAATGAGCGCGAAGTTATCATCGATGATTGTGCTTTTTCTGTCCAGTACCTCCCCGGTACGTACATAGTTTAATGAAATTTCTCCTATATTTTCCTCTTCAGGGGTTGTTAGGAGTGGAGAGGTAGCTGGGCTGAGCTCAGCATCTTGTGGTGGTATCGTTATTGTTGCTCCAGGATTTTTCCTCTTTCGAGGATTCTTATCTTTGGAGCCTGGGGGTCGTCCTCTTTTTTGTTGAGGTACGGCCGCTTCTGCTGCAGGTGGATTGCATCCATCTTTGGGTATGTCAATCCTAGCTGGCGTATTTGCAGCAGGGACGTGTGATCTGACAATCTTCTGGTTGTCAGTGAATTTATCCGGTAAAATGTGAACTGTGTTCTGAATTTGAAGGATCTTCAGGATCTCTTCTTCACATTGATTTGTGCGCGGATCAAAGTGGGATAAGGTCTTTGTGTCCCATGTAATGGTCTTTGAAGCTTCTGGCTTCTGTGTGTTAATGCCTAGTTTTGGAAAAATGCTTTCATCAAACTCACAATCTGCTAGACGCGCTTTAAAGGCGTCCCCTGTAAGGGGTTCGAGGTATCTAATGATCGATGGTGAGTCGAAACCAATATAGATACCAAGACGCCGTTGAGGACCCATCTTGGTCCTCTGCGGTGGTGCTATGGGGACATAGACAGCACATCCGAATATCCTCAAGTGAGAGATATCGGGCGGGTTCCCATATGCAAGTTGCATCGGAGAATAAGATTGACTACCTGACGGTCGTAATCTTATCAGCGATGCAGCGTGCAGTATGGCATGTCCCCATGCACATACCGGCAACTGGCATTGCATTAACAATGGTCTAGCGATCCATTGTAGTCTCTTTATGAGAGATTCGGCCAACCCGTTCTGGGTGTGAACATGAGCTACAGGATGTTCAACTTCTATGCCGGTTGCTTGGCAGTAGTCTAGGAAGACTTGTGAGGTGAATTCCCCAGCATTGTCCAGACGCAATTTCTTGATCTGGTTGTCTGGGAAATGTGCCCGCAATTTTATAATTTGTGCAAGTAGCTTTGCAAAGGCTACGTTGCGGGTGGACAAGAGGCACACATATGACCATTTTGAAGATGCGTCGATTAGTACCATGTAGTACCTGAATGGTCCACTTGCGGGGTGAATAGGCCCGCAAATGTCACCATGTATTCTCTCTAGGAAGCTTGGAGACTCAGAGTCCACCTTCAGGGTGGATGGTCTCGTAATCAATTTCCCTTTGTAACAAGGGGGACAAGGATTTGCACCCTTCCGAAGTAGCGTCAGGCTTTTCGGATTAATTCCACGGGATTGGGATATGATGCGACGCATCATATTCCTTCCAGGGTGTCCTAGTCTATCGTGCCAGAGTTTGAATTCTGGTTGATTTTGGCACTTCTGGTGCTCCAAAGTGTTTGCTTCCATTGCTCTGATCCTTGTGTGGTAGAGACCCGACGGGAGTCCCTCGAAACGTTCGACGGTGTTTTTAGCACCGTTTTTATGGAACGTTACATCAAGGTATTCACTGTTTCCTTTGCTCACCGTTTCTAGGTGGTATCCGTTTAAGCGGATATCTTTAAAGCTCAACAGGTTCCTATGTGAGCTAGGGGAGAGAAGGGCATCTTTTATGAGTAGTTTTGTACTATTGGGGAGCATAAAATGTGCTTCCCCTGATCCTTCAATGATACTTGATGGACCGGAAATCGTATTTACGGTGCCATCGTATTTATTAATGCTTTGAAAAAAGCAGATGTCTTGGAGGATCGTGTGCGTAGAGGCACTGTCCACTAGGCATTTAAAGTCCATCTATTTTAAAGAAAAGTCGCAGT
Source organism: Scilla litardierei (assembly GCA_030789695.1). NCBI lineage: Eukaryota > Viridiplantae > Streptophyta > Magnoliopsida > Asparagales > Asparagaceae > Scilla > Scilla litardierei. Next base: position 149,023,258 of record CM061137.1, on the reverse strand, counting down.
ATAAGGAAAAAAACACAAAGGTATATACTACGAAAATTAAATTGATGTCTGAAAAAGTACTTAAAACATGCCAGAGATAAGCAGATAAATTGTTTCTCAAAAGGAAAAACTACAATGCATATAAAGTAGATAAATGTCCTCAGTCGAGCAGGTCATCGTTGGAGAAGTCCTCGGCGATGAACCTGATTGGTGCCAGGTTTTCTTGAACCGCCAGGTTTGTCTCAGCTTGCTTCTGGCTTGCTTTGTACAACTCCTGAAGGTGGCGTGGAGTACGACAATTTCTGGACCAGTGTCCAGTCATGCCACACCTGTGGCATTTATCTTCCCAGTCCTTTCTGGGGGCAGAAGTCTGGCCGTCGTCTTTTCTCTTCCACACATTTTTCTTCTTCCCCTCTTGGTTGTTTCTTGGAGGGGGTCCTCGAGCCTGCTTCTTCATGGTCTTGCCCTTCTGGGGTTTGCCTTTGAAGTTGCCCCTTTTCTTCTGGAAGGAGCTGTGGTGCGCTTCAGGCGCAGGAGCAGTGCCGGTAGGGCGTGAGTTGTGGGTGGCCAGAAGGAGGTCACGATTCTGCTCTGCCATCAGAAGGCATGAGAGAAGCTCAGAGTATTTTGTGAACTTTCGTTCACGATACTGTTGCATCAGTATGACATCCTTCTCATGGAAGGATGTATACGTCTTCTCTAACATGCGTTCCTCCGTCACCTTTTCACCACACAACTTCAGGCGTGAGGTGATGCTAAAGAGTGCCGAGTTGTACTCGGCAATAGACTTGAAGTCTTGGAGACGGAGGTTCTCCCATTCATATCGCGCTCGAGGTAGGATAACATCCCTTTGATGTTTATACCTGTCCTCGAGGGCGGTCCACAACTCATACGAGTCCTCCACCGTTAGGTACTCGGCCTTCAGGGTCCGATCGATATGGCGTCTGATATAGATAATTGCTTTCGCTTTATCTATGTCAGAAACCTTATCGCCTAAGGCGATGGCGTGACTCAATCCCTGTGCTCGCAGATGGAATTTTATATCCAGCTGCCAGCTTAAGTAATTCTTTCCTGAAGCATCCAAAACGTCGAAATCGACGCTCGCAATTTTGGCCATTTATTACTCTAGCATGTAAAAAGATAGCATTAATTAGATATTTTGCGCAAAAATAAATAATCAATCACATCAGACATAAATATTTGCTGCGTGGATCGGCTAATCACCATAAATAATTACAGTCCATTACAGTCCCAAAAAGAAAGAAAGTACAACTCGGGAACCCCCGTGGGGCCCCTATTCTTCTGGAATAGTCCTTCATCTTCTTGAAGCGTCCGCCGGGCTTGTAATTTTACAAAATTATCCTCACTACATTTTTCTCTCAAAAGGAAAATAATGCATGAAAAATAAAAATGGTGATAAACTAGCCGATCCAAAACCACAGCAAATATTAACCATTCATCGCAGGCAGTTATAATGCAGCAGGCATTATCACAGGCAGTTTATACATCGCAGGCAATTTATTTATTCATCACAGGCAGTTTATAATGGAAAATGAAATCTACCGTTTAAAAATTATTGGACCACTAGGCAACGTCATGCACCGTTAGGTTAGTTGACTAACGGCAGAGCGGTCGCAGGATCTTCTTAATTTTTAAACGTTTTTTAAAGAAAATCATAAATCCAAATATAATTTGCGATGAGTAAAAATCACATGCATTTTGGTCCAGATTTTAACGAGAAAAAAAATCGCAATAAATCTGAAAAATTTTGAAAATTCGAAAAAAATTTCTGGGTCAGAAACCCTAGTTAGGGTTTTGGGGTACTCACGCCGGGCCCGTACCCGCTACTGGCGGGCGGGCCCGTTTGCCGCAGCAGGCGGCGGGGAGGGGGGGGGCCCGCCGCGGCAGGCGGCGGGGGTTGCCCGCCGCTGCAGGCGGCGGGGAGCCCCCGCCTGCGGCGGCGGGGGTTGCCCGCCGCTGCAGGCGGCGGGGAGCCCCCGCCTGCGGCGGCGGGGGTTGCCCGCCGCTGCAGGCGGCGGGGAGCCCCCGCCTGCGGCGGCGGGGAGCCCCCGCCTGCGGCGGCGGGGGTTGCCCCCGTCGCTGCAGGCGGCGGGGGTTGCCCCCGCCTGCGGCGGCGGGGGTTGCCCCCGCCGCTGGCGACGGGGGTGCCCTGCCGCTGCAGGCGGCGGGGTTGCCCCGCCGCAGCAGGCGGCGGGGTTGCCCCCGCCGATGGCGGCGGGGGTTGCCCCGCCGCAGCAGGCGGCGGGGGGGGGGGGGGGGGGCCCCCGCCTGCCGCGGCGGGGGTTGCCCCCGCCGGTGGCGGCGGGGGTGCCCCGCCGCTGCAGGCGGCGGGGAGCCCCCGCCTGCCGCGGCGGGGGTTGCCCCCGCCGGCGGCGACGGGGGATGCCCGCCGCTGCAGGCGGCGGGGAAATCCCCGCCTGTAGTGGCGGGGGGGTTCCCGCCGCCGCAGCGACGGCGGGAAGGCCCCCGCCGCTGCCGGCGACGGGGGGGAGCGTCGGTGAACCCTATTTCGGGTTTGGGTGATTTTTGGGGAAAAACAACGGGTAAAAATCCGATTTTTAGTGGAAAAAACCCAATTTTTTCTTCCAAAAATACGTTTTTTAATTGAAAAAGGGTGATTTTTAGCGATAAAAACGGTGTTTTTAATCGATTGAGCCAAAAAGAATTAAATCACCACATATGCGCATATACAAAATTTAGATCTAGAGAGAAAGTTACCTCTAGATCCTACCCGCCGGATCTAGCGACGTTCGGTGAAGGAAGCCCGTTCGCGTCGCGTCCGTTCGTCGCGTCCGTCCGTCGGCAGGGGTTCGGCTTAGCTTTGAGCGTGCTGATAACGTGTTGTAAACTTGGCGGCTATGGAGACCATAGCCCTATATTTATAGTGGTAGGGTTACATAATGGGTGGATACCCACTAACGGGTAGGCCCACCAAGAAGCCCGTTTATAACAGAGTAGAAATTTTGGTGTAAACTTTTCATTTCTCTAGAAAATTAAATATTTTGTATTGTTATGCGAGAGTAGGCTTGTTGCTTGGGTAGAGGTCCAAAAAATCTCAACGTGCAAAGCATGTGAGTTGGTGATCGTAAGATTTCCTGGATGCAAGATCCGAAATGTTATCATTTTCTAAGTTCTCTTCGTCTCCAAATTCCCACTACATGCCTTTCATCTTTCATCCTGCGTCAATCTCCCACTTGTACAATATCTCATATTGGTCTTATACACCAAACTCTTCAGTCAGTTTATGAAAATACATTCGTGCATTAATACATTCGTGAGTGGATCTGCTACATAATAACTCTTTATATCCTGCCAATCTAGAGTTTCATGTCTCATAGCATAATATTGATCCCAAATAGCGCACTTTGTATGAATCATCAATGCATAGAAAAGTGTATGGTTTAGACTATGTTATTTCATACATATATACGATGTAAATAATGAGTATGGACTGATAGCCAATATATGATAAATGAGCTTGCTAGAGAATGATAAGCGAGGCTCACTGATTTTTCCCAGGAGGGAAAAACTTTTTGAAAAAAACCATAGAAGCTTTAAAACTGTAGAAGCATATATTGATAAGAATTTTGTCATGTGTAATAAGACAAACCTTAAAATGAATAAGGTTAATATGCCACCATGCCAGGGACTTGTAGTCCAAATGGCATCACCCCTCCCTTCTCAGCGGGACCACCGGGGTTTGAACCCGTTCGCCTGGCTCTCCGCGTGGGCACGTTGCCAGCTTTAAGAATAAAAAAATAAAGTTATATATGTGTTTAAATTTAATTTTTTTCCTTGAAAAAGAATTTTGTTAAGTAAATTTTTGGGTGGCAAAATGAATTTTGTTAAGGAAAAACCAAAGCTGTGAAAAAAAATGGCGTCAATGAAACTCAAATCGGTTACCTAATCAAATTTTTCTTAGGATATTGAATATTGAATATTGAATGTTGAATGTATTGGTTGCTTGGTTGAGCCGCCAGACCATAGAATATTGAATGTATTCGATATCTACTACCCGAGAGCTGCCATGACTTGATGGCATCTCTTCCTCGACCAGTACCTGATTCCTCAGACTATCATATGGCAGGATCAATTAATGCGAAAATGTGGATGGCTGCTATCATCTAAAGCAAGCAAGCAAGCAAGCATGTCCCTAAGATACATAGCAGGCACTTAGCCAGAACAGAAATGAGTATTCACAACAATATGCAAGTCTTGTGCCCAACTGACGATTCAGAGAACTATTCTAACTGGCAGATCCTAAAAAACGTTTCTGTTAACATGCATTGTCAGGCTTGCACCATGCTTCATGTCGGTGGGTGAAAGCGATAATTTTATACCATTTAAGGTAGACCCTGCACCGCTTTCTTTCTCAAGTACAAAAGGATTTTCAATCTGATACTGCTAGCTATGTAACACGAGCATGCGCCCACGGTAGCCACTGGGATATTGTTGAGTTCAACATTTGGCTCCTCACGGTAGCCACTAGCTGTGTGTATGTACAAGCATCTGCCCCTTCCCACGGTAGTACCATTGAAAATACTGTGAGCACACACAGAGATTGAGATGCCTTTTTCTCCGAATCTGGCCAACCAATCCATGCCATTTGCATTTCTAACATCATCAAACCAAGTATCACCATTAACATTTCCCCTCCTTCGATAGTGGCCAATAACATTCTCACTTACATAGTCATAGTACGCCCAATTCTCCGCCCCAAAGATGGCGATTTTGTTCTTCAACTCGCACTTGCAATGACTGTGATCATAGGAGCAACTGCAACAGTAAACACCTACCATGGTACCGACCACATCCTTGCTGATATCGAGTGTTTTTACTTTCCAGGACTTGTCGGCATGTATGCGGCATGAGCTCAACTCTATGACTGAATCACGACTGAGGCTTACTATAAATACTGTGCAGTCCTCATTGGTAGGAAGAGTTGTGAACGTGCAAGCTTGGTTTGATACTGTAGTGTGTTTCGGGAGGTTTATTTTTTCAAAAGTGAAGAAGTTGATGAGGAAGTAATGATCACCGCGATGAGCAAATAACCAACCAAACTTGGATTCCAAGACTGTAGCATCCTGAAGTTCTGGCAAGTAGACAGTGCAACACTTTGAATGAGACTGGCTATACAAGTAGCACGTCCCCCTTCTGTTGCTGTTGTTTTGGATCCCATAGAACATGAGCCACGGTTGGTCTTTGGAGAACTTGGTGATTTCTGATCGGCCAGAAGGAACTAATCGCCAGTGACGACAAACACTGCGAAACGTGATGAAATCCAGAAGCGGAAGACCGTCAGAGATCAGCTCTAAAAGTTCTGGAAGCATGTTTGACCAATCAGACATCATATCGGCTTCTTGCTTTGCAGATTCCCTGCTGCTAGATGCACTTACCATATAAGCTGTTCTTTCATTGTAATTACTCTGCATGATGATGGATGGGAACTCAAGGCATTTTGAGAGGGTTGCACCCATAATCAGCTATGTTTCAACAACAAAAAACGATGAGGAGCATTAATCTAGGAAATCTGTTTCTTTTAGGTTGATCATGTAATGCCTGTTCAGGCAAGCTATACTGAAAAATGTCTTGAAAATGAATGGTTTTCCCTTTTTCAATAACACAAGAAAATGAATGGTTTTCCCTTTTTCAATAAGTCAGTATAGGGAACAACAATAGAGAGAACACGTTGAATTTAACAAAACATTGCAACATTAAGTCACTAGATACACAGTATAAAGAAAGATATCAGGAAAATCTGTAAAAGGGATACTGCGTCATTAGAAAATGTATCATAGAATCCAATTTGAAAAAGAAACATAAGTGACAACTCTATTGTTTCGTAGAAAATGCATAACCCAACGAACTTGCAGGAAAGATGTGAAGTAATTAATCACTTAATTGCAATGGTTTTCTTACAATGATTATATGTTTTGTAGAGAAGATACACATATAATATGAAGCTATGGAAATGGAGAGCGCATAACAACGATGGGATAAGATATGGAACCTGTATTTTGATATGAATATGTACTTCGAATCTAACTCTTTATCCTAGTGTCAATATGAGTATCCTACGTGTTCCAATTTTTAAATGAAATTCAATTTGATACTCAGACATGAATATGGAAACATAACTCACATTCAAGTTCATTGTTATCGGAACACACATATATTTCATATGAACTCTTTATTAGGTTTTTGGTTTTCGATTAATGTCAAAACGAAAAGGACATGAAATGGAACCTGTATTCTATAATAAACATGCATTTAGTTACTAATTTTATATTCTAGTGTAGCACAGATACTGTATATGTTTCCTAATTTGGATATGAAATTCACATTGATACACTGATGCAAATACGAGACTTAACCCAGTAGCTTTTGCATTTTTGGTCTGAATATGGAGACATATTGCATATCGAAATTGAAAAACAATGCTCCTAGCCATATTTGGTCATGACTAAGATTATAATTCCATAATATATGTTAGAAACTATAATTCATATCTGCATTAATTATTGGATTTTTGGGTATTTGGGTAAATTAATTGTAAACAAATACACATTTGGTTATCTATATATAGAGTAATACAAGGTAGAGGTGGATTGAGAATTCCTCTTACATGTTCCCAAAGCTTTCTCTGATATCTAACATGGCATCAGAGCTAAGGGATTCACATAAACCTTTGGAGTGAATTATTTGGACACTTTTCTTTGGTTGTAGGATTGGGGTTATTGTCTCAACCATGGTTAACCAATAGTGGCGTATGGGACATAAAAAGTTGCTTCTTGTAAGAAGTTATTGAGGAGAATGTCAAGATTGAGCAGCCTACAGGGTATATTACTCATGAAAAGAATATCGTATTAAGCTAAAAAAGCAAACTACGGTCCAAACCAGAGCCAACATGCTTTAGTCAAAATTTAGTGATCTGATAGATGCTAGTTTTAAGAAGTGCTTTTGAAGTCACTCAACGTTCATTTGTCGTACCATTTGGAACAATAGCCCTCGCACTGTCTTTTGATAATATATTATTAATTGATAGGCATGTTGCGAGCATGCAGAAAACTAAGAAGCATATCAAGAAACATTTCGTAGCAAAAACATGAAAAGTCAAGGTGCATGCTAGGGATGAAATCACTCAAAATAAGGAGGGTTCTTTTTCAATGAAAAATAGGTTATTGACTCGCTCCAGGAGACATGGCTACTTGGTTGCAAACCCGTGAATATTTCTATGGATACAAATGCAAATTTAATGGATGAATCAAGATCAGTGTTTGAGGATATTTATTGATACAAAAAAATGATTGGCTATTTTATTTATCACATTGCCACCATGCCAGATATCACATACAATATAGAGTTATTGCGTCAATTTGATATGATCTGCTAGGGGTTTGATGGATAAAGTTAGAATTTTTAGTGAAAAGGTGAGTTTTTAGTGGAAAACAGATTTTTCGGGTTTAATAGAATAAATTTGGGAAAGTGTGATTTTTTATTGATATAAACTGAAATAGAAAAGGATACAGGATATATTTTGATTTCTTTTGAGGGGAAGCTGCTCTCCCTTGGCCATGTTCGAGAGGTGGACCGATCTCCCAAGTTTCTATTCGAGCCGAAGCCGCAATCTCCCAACAAAGAGTTTTACTCTCTCAAGATTCAACACCCCTTCTCTAATTCCTCTAGCCACATATAAATAATAAACTGAAAATACGAAATTGCAAAAATAAACCTAAAGCTGAAAATTACAAAAAAGACCATCTAAAAACCAAAAATTATGTAAACGCCCCTAAGACCTCAAAAATTGCAGATATATCTGTTTTCATAGAATGCGGTCTCATCATTATTTCATCTCCAAATAACCACCTTGTACTTAAGGTGGTGCATGAAAACCATGTGCATACTACTCCAAGTGAAGATGCTCATCTCCTCCTGGTTCTTCTCCCTCCACCGCTTCGTCTTCGCCTGCTATCAACAGCTAGAGAGCATGGTTGCAACAACGATGTCCTAGGTTGAACTTTTCACCACAGTTGAAACACAACCCCTTCGCCTGCTTGTCTCTTATCTCAACATCTGTTATAATCCTGTACTGGTTTTCTTGTCGTGACTCGTCGTTCTTTTCTTTACTGGGCGGGTCTCCCCCTGCAAGTGCCTTTTCTCCCCTTACTGGCTCATGGCTATGAAGATTGGATCCATTCCAAACCCCCTTGGACATCCATGCCTCTGCGAGACGATTCTCTACCAACTGTGCTAGGTCCATCGTCTACATCAATCCCCTAGGCTGATGAATGAGAAGTTCTGCACGGATGTCCGGCTTGAGCCCCTTTATGAAACTCCCTTCCAAAGTCTCATCCGGTTGGCCCTGACTTGCCCTGAGAGTGTCTCAAACTTCTTTTTATGCTCCTTGATGGATTCATCATGTCTGAGTGCCAGCAACTGCTTTGTAGATTTTCTCCCTGGGTATTTCGAAATCAGTCCACTAAATGGTCATTGAGCTCCTCCCATGAGTGTATAGGTTGCCTATGCTCACTCCATAGAAACCAAGAGAGCATATCCCATTCGAAACAGACACCGTCTGACTTTAGTTTCTATTCCTCCGTCATGCGTGTCACTGCAAAGAATCTCTCAGCTCTGTAGATCCACCCATAAGGATCTTTCCCCTTGAACAACGACATCTTCAGTTTTCTCACTCTGCCATCAATCCTAAGCTGCTCTTGGTTCACTTGCCAGAATGCATGCCTACAGTAAGGGGATAGTAATAATGGTTGTGACATACCTCTTTACATTGTCCATAACCCCTCAGAAGGTCGTCGCCTCTGTCACCATTGTCGCCCAGTCGTCCTCTTCCTAAGCATAGTCATCAACATTCTCCCCAACACCCAAGTTCTCGTCATAAACATCCAGGTACTCCTCGTATGTTGGAAGTATTTAGCGTCGTCACCTCTCTGTCGCGTACCAAGCCACACGAAGCCACTGGGCTCTTTCACGTCATACTCAGGTTCCTAGCATATCCCATCATCGTATCCAAAGTCCAAGTGCCCCCCCCCCCAAAGTTGCGTCCCTAGGTAATCCTTCCCATGCTCGACAGGTCTCTGACGGGTTACCATGTGCCCACTACGGCCCGGTTGGCATGGTAAAGCTTTGGTTGGGCCCCATCGGCCCTGCAGGTGGCCTGTTGGTCTTGCATGCATGTGGCATGGGGCTACATGTCTTACAGGCCTGTGGGGACTGCCTACACCCCTTAGCGACCATCTAGGGGCTGTCACCTCCTGCTGCTTCCTCTTTGAGGCGATCCTCGCCATTGTCGTTATTCAGATCTGAAGCCGGATTGCCTTTAGGATGGATCTCCACCTCATAAGAGATGATCTTTCCTTTGCACTCTTCTAAAGGCACCGCTTTTGACCTCAGGTCTGTGCCACTGACTTCATATTTCTTCAGATCTAGATAAATGGGGTCTTGACGGAGTTCGTGGTGCATCTCCTCAAAGTCTTGTTTCATCTCACCTCTGAACTCCTCCAAAATTGCTCGCACTTCCTCCCAATCAATCTCCTTTTGCACCATTGCCATCGATGCCAAGATCATCGCTCTGATACCACTTGATAGGATTTTTCTAGGTTTTGTTGGAAAAAAGAGGATTTTTATGACAAAAATGAGATTTTTAGGGTAATAGAGGGGTTTTAGGCTAAAAAGTTGGATTTGGAGTGAAAGATTGGATTTTTTATTAATAATATACTAAAATAGAAAAGGGACACAAGCTAATGATGAGTTCTTTCGAGAGGAACTCTATCTTCCAAGCCGCTTATTCAAGAGGGGGTCGCGCTCTCCAATAAATGAGAGATTTTTACCAAACTCACTTAAGATTTCACTCAATATTTTGACACCCCTTCTCCAATCTCCTAGCACCATATAAATAATAAACTGAAAATGTAAAATTGCAGAAATAACCCTAAAGCTGAAAATCACAAAAAGACCCTTATAAAATTGAAAATTACGAAAATACTCCTAAAACTCCAAAAATTCCATATCTGCCTTTTGTCATAAAATAAGGTCTCATCATTACTCTGCTCCCGAAGAATCACTTTGTCCTCAAGATGATGCATGAAGTGAGTGGGAGACTCCTTTTCGATTGATGACGCTCTTCCTCACATGTATCAAAAGGATATGATTGGTCTCTACCGCCCTCAACGTTGCACAGATAAATATCACGGTGATCACGTAGCCCGGTTGAAGGTCCTCTATGCCCAGAAACGCCTGTACTTGGGAACTCGTCCATGTGCAAACCAAGGGTCATGGGCCCCGTAAAAGTATCGATGTGTCATGGCGGGTACTAAAGTGTATCTTCGGAATATGATGGACCCCAAAGAGTGTCTTCAGGCCATGGCAAGCCTCAAAAAGCATCATCAAGTCAAGGAAGGCCCATCAAGATTATGATAATGCCCAGGCTGGCCCGCGGGCCCTGCAAGACCTGCAGGCATGCGGCCTAGTCCTACAGGACCTACAGGCTTGCAAGCTGGCCTTGCATGTTGGAACTGCTACAGCCCTTGGCAACCATCTAGGGACTGTCACCCTTTGTTGCTTCCTCCGTGCACCGATCCTTACCGTTGTCGTTGTCGTTGTTCAGATCGGAAGCCAGATCGTCTTTGGGATGGATCTCCTTCTTAAAACGGATGATCTTTCCCTTGCACTCGTCTAAAGGCATTGCCTTGGGTCTTAGATCTGTGCTCTACTAACTTCATGTTTCTTCGGATCTAGATTCATGCAGGCTTGATGGAGTTCGTGGTGCATCTCCTCAAAGTATTACTTCATCTCACCGCTGAACTCCTTCAAAATTGTCAGCATTTCCTCCCAATCAATCTCCTTTTGGGTCGTCGCCATGGATGCCAAAATCATCGCTTTGATACCAAATTTATAGGATCTGCTAGGGTTTTGATGGATAAAGTTTATTATTTTTGGTGAAAATGTGAGATTTTTAGTGGGAAAAAGAGATTTTTAGGGTTTAATAAAAGAGATTTGGGAAAATATGAGATTTTTATTGACCTAAATTAAAAATAAGAAAAGATACAATATATCGATTTCTTTCGAGAGAAAACTACTCTTCCTTGACCACGTTCGAGAGGTGGACTGCTCTACCAAACTTCTATTCGAGACGAAGCCGCATTCTCCCACCAAAGAGTTTTCTTCTCTCAAGAATCAAAACCACTTCTCTAATCCTCCTAGCCTCATATAAATAATAAACTGAAAATACAAAATTGCAGAAATAACCCTAAAACCGAAAAAAAATACAAAAAGACCCCCTAAAACCAAAAATTACAAAAACACCCATAAGACTCCAAAAATTCCAGATCTGCCCTTTTTCATAGAATGCAATCTCATTACAATTTATCCATAAGACATGAGTAAGTCACTTAAAAGTAGCATGGTGGAAAAGGATTATCGTAAGAAGATATGGGCATTTGAAGATTAAGTTTTTTAGAATTGAGTATCTCATATCGAGAAAAATAAGAAGTCTTATGCTGATTACTATACGTATTTTAGTGGAAATCTAAGCTTCTGAAGAAGTAAGAAACATGTTGTCATATGGTTCTGTTATAAAAACTGAGTATCGATCTAACCAATACTGCATGAGAGATAATGTAGCTGAAGACTCTGTTAAATGGGCTTGGATTTTTGAAGGATGGGCATATGCATGTGATTTGTGATAATTAGGTCATCAGATGTAATGCTAATAATTAGGCATTTCACATGAGAACAAATCATGTAGAACTGGATTATCATGTTGTTCGAGTTGATATGACAACAAAGTAGATTTACATTCTACACACTCCTTCATTGACACAAATAACTGACATATCTATCAATGTAGTTGCTATTAATGTATTTTAGGTTGCTACTTGGGTAAACCGAGTTACATGCCTAAATTCAGATCCAAATTCGACATACATTTTTAATGCAAATATGAACTTCAAAACTAAATTAGAATACACACATCAATTCTACGACCCTTCCTTCTTTGATATCCAAATTCTACAGTCATACTGAGACGTGGATACATATATAATAAAATTAGGGTATTTATATTTTAATTAGATATGCACTTATAACAACACTTAAACTAAGAAGTTATAATCTAAGTCTATCTCAACGTTTCATGTTTTTGGCACATGCTTGCTTGCGATAACATGGATAGAAACCCCACACCTATTGTTCGTCTTTTATTCAAAATATCACACGTGTCCATGTGCATAGATGTACATATGCTAATCTAATTATGTAACTTACTTCAAAAAATCTAAATTAAAATTTCATGCGTGTGCTGGAATGCATTCTTGAAACACATGCATGTGTTTGTTTGGATACAATTTACTTAGAATTGAGTAGTAGTTAAAGAAACGTACATGTGACTCGATTAGGAGAATAACTACTTGTTGGCATAGCAAGTTTGGAAGGTATCGATATAGTAATTCCGTCTCTCTAATATTATAGTAATTTCGTTTAAAGCGCAGTCAAAGAAAACAAACAAATTTAAAAAACCCCCTAAAACATCAAATCAATGTAATAGTTAAAAGGATTTGTATAATACTAAAAGAACTGAATTTTTGCCGAAGGGGGTAAAAAGACTAAACTAATGATCAACTGCTGCTACATGTCAGAGCAAAATGAAGTTAAAGATATCACGTACCTCTACTTCTCGTTCCTCTCCCAAATCTCAGAACGAAGAAACCCCAAAACTAATTGGTCTACAGACGTGGCGTTTTTTGTTCACCAAGCAAAGGATATTAATTAGGGTTTTAGAATGACGAGGTTGGGTTTATAAAAGATTGGATGGGGGGTATTATTGACATTTAATAGATAATGTTGTAAGTGGGAGAATTTTATTTAAAGAGAAAATAAACCTGGATATCTTATATAGCCTAAACTCGTTTATTAGAGATCCAATCGAATAAGCCTACTGGATAATTTACTCAAACAATTTTATTTAAAAATCATTTTAAAAAGGCCATTGGTTGGTATGAATACATTATCTTGAAAAATAAGGAGTTTGTATTCTATTCAAGGTTGTATCCTATCTGTGTATGAACTTTTCACATCCTCTATAAATAAAGGCATGGGGTCTACCCCGAAAACACATTCACAACACGTTATCAGCACGCTCTCCTTGAGATTGAAGTCCCGGACGTTGCGAAAGCTAGAAAGGAGACGGTTGATCCCTCGCGCACAGACGTGGATCACCTCTAAGCGCTCGTCTTTTTCTTCGATTTTGAAGTATATCTAAAACGCAACAATTTTATTTCTTGACCAAGTTGCCTACGTTAGAAAATACCTATAGATCGAACACAAAAACCATATGATTTGGGAAGGGCGGCGGCTTTTCGTCGCCGACCCTGGGGGGGCGGCCATCGGCTGTCACGCCATCCTCAAGGGGAGAGGGCGACGACCTATGTCCGCCAACCCCCACCGTCGAAACCCTAATAACAATATCTATGTGTGTGTGAGTGTGAGTGTGTGTATTGAAAGGTAAGTGAATATTTCATAAATGAGAAGGAATAAATGTACAGAGACCACTACGGGGCAAAACACATGATGAGACAGCTTGGGAGTGGATGGGAAGTGGTCACCGAGCACAAGAGTCGCGAAGAAAAAAGCCCTGACGTAAAAGAGAAGGCCAAAGTAGGCCTCAAAAACTATACCTAATAACAACCAACAGGACGCGCATGTCCACGAGACTCCACGGTTGAGGGTTAAACACAGCCCCCGACCTCAAGATAGACCAGAGTGCAGCGATGTCTCAAGATCATACGACCAGGGGGTGTAATCGAGCCAATTAAGGCTCACACACGGCATCTGGAACTTCTTCTTTGGGAGGGGGGATGGGCCAACTTTGCCTCCATGATCGCCCTCTCATACTCAATCATCCACGTCGGACCGGGGGGAGGAGCAGCCGGAAGGGGGAGGGCACAAGAGTAATTGCGACATGCAGACAACAAGGCACAAACACCATAGGAGTAGACAGCCGACAAAGGGGGAAAGACTGGGGGAGAGAAGCAGCCACCTGGGTAGCGGAGTCACCCACGAGGGGCCCAACAGACGGCTGAGCACGTGTATCTTATGGCATATGAGGCAATGCATCATATACCAAGACACAAAAGTGGGAAAGTACAAGCCTCACATGGGCTTGTACTTGTAGTACCCACCCCAATTTTGTGTCTTGGTATATGAGGCATTGCCTCATATGCAGTATGATACCTATTATTCTCATATATATATGCATGTGTGTGTATATTAATATAATATACACACACACACATCTATTATACATTTGACAGTGTTTTTTGAATTCTAGGGCTGACTAGGACAAGATAAAGAGTGGCTGAGATTTGATCTTGGTAAATCAATGGTTGAGATTGGATTTTGTGAAAATTTTGGTGAGAAAAGTGTCTTGGGAACCAAAACTTTGAAATTAGAAGTGTATTGGGAAAGATTGTGGAGATTAAATTTGGGGGGTAAGTGCCTTGGAAACCTAAACTTTAAAATTAGAAGTGCCTTGGGAAAGATTGTGGAGATTAAATTTGGGAGTAAAGTGTCTTGGGAACCAAAACTTTGAAATTAGAAGTGTCTTGGGAAAGATTGTGACAACGTTTTTTGAATTCTAGGGCTGACTAGGACAAGATAAAGAGTGGCTGAGATTTAATCTTGGTAAATCAATGATTGAAATTGGATTTTGGTGGGAAAAGTGTCTTGGAAACCAAAATTTTGAAATTCGAAGTGTCTTAGGAAAGATTGTGAAGATTAAATTTGGGAGAATATGCTTTGGGAACCTAAACTTTGAAATTAGAAGTGCCTTGGAAAAGATTGTTGAGATTAAATTTGGGGGAAAAGTGCATTGGGAACCTAAACTTTGAAATTAGAAGTGCATTAGAAAAGATTGTATAGAAGCATGATCCATTAAATTAAACATAATAAAAAATGTAGCAGAACAACAAATTAGCGTAAAAATCTGAGGTTTGTTGTTCCGCGCCGAAGGCGCCCGTTAAATTTTTTACGCTAATTTGTTGTTCTGCGCCAAAGGCGCCTGCGCCGAATTTGTTGCTCTGCTAAATTTTTTACGCTAATTTGTTGTTCTACGCCAAAGGCGCGGGCGCCAAATTTGATGTTCAACGTCAAATTTGTTGTTCCGCGCCGAAGATGCACGTGCCGCTAAATATTTTTACGCTAATTTATTGTTCTGATAAATTTTGGCTGTGGAAATAATTTTTTACGGGGGAAATCTTAAATGAACCGTGCCTACGGGCACGGATTATGACTAGTCTATTATACATTTGACAGTCTTTTTGAATTCTAGGGCAGACTAGGACAAGATAAAGAGTGGCTAAGATTTGATCTTGATAAATCAATGTTTTAGATTGGATTTTGTGAAAATTTTAGTTGGAAAACTTAAATTTTGGGGGGGAAATGTCTTGGAAACCAAAACTTTGAAATTAAAAGTATCTTGGAAAAGATTGTGGAGATTAAATTTTGGGGGGAAAGTGTCTTGGGAAACTAAACTTTGAAATTAAAAGTGTCTTGGGAAAGATTGTGGAGAAGCATGCTCCATTAAATTAAACAAAGTAAAATATTTAGCGAAAAACAGTTTAGTGGAACAAAAAATTAGCGTAAAAAAATTTAGCGGAACAACAAATTAGCATAAAAAATTTAAGTTAATAACTTCATCGAAAAATACTCTGATTTTTGTTATTTCGTGCCGAAGGCGCCCGCTAAATTTTTTTGTGCTAATTTGTTGTGGCCACGCCGAATTTGTTGTTCCACGCCGAATTTGTTGTTCCACACCGAAAGCACCCACATCGTATTTATTGTTCCGCGTCGAAGACGCCCACGCCGAAAGTGCCCGTGCCGCTAAATATTTTTACCTTAATTTGATGTTCTTTTAAATTTTGGCTGTGGAAATAATTTTTTGGGGAACAAAGATTTCGCGGGGGGAAATCTTAAATGAACCGTACCCACTAGGACAAGATAAAGAGTGGCTGAGATTTGATCTTGGTAAATCAATGGTTGAGAATGGAATTTGTGAAAATTTTAGTGGAAAAACTTAAATTTGGGGTAAAGTGTCGTGGGAACCAAAACTTTGAAATTAAAAGTGTATTGTGAAAGATTGTGGAGATTAAATTTTGGGGGGAAAATGTCATGGAAACCAAAACTTTGAAATTAAAGTGTATTGGGAAAGATTGTGGAGAAACATGATCTATTAAATTAAACAAAGTAAAATGATTAGCGTAAAATAATTTAGCGAAACAACAAACTAGCGTAAAAAATTTAAGTTAATACAATCACCGAAAAATACCCTGAATGCGCTCGAATGCGCTCGTGCGTTGTTCTGTGTCGAATTTGTTATTCCACTAAATTTTTTACGCTAATTTGTTG
Organism: Scilla litardierei; assembly: GCA_030789695.1. Taxonomy (NCBI): domain Eukaryota; kingdom Viridiplantae; phylum Streptophyta; class Magnoliopsida; order Asparagales; family Asparagaceae; genus Scilla; species Scilla litardierei. The sequence goes on along the minus strand of CM061137.1, from coordinate 149,006,842 downwards.
TTCCGCATTGAAGGCATCAGCGCCGAATTTGTTGTTCAGCATCGAAGGCGTCCGCGCCGAATTTGTTGTTCAGCGTCGAAGGCGTCCGCGCCGAATTTGTTGTTCCACATAGAAGGCGCTTGCGCGTTGTTCCGCACCTAAGGCGACCGAGCCGAATTTGTTGTTTCATGCCAAATGCGACCACGCCGAATTTGTTGTTCGGGCCGAAGGCGCCCGCGCCGTATTTGTTGTTCCGCGTCGAATTTGTTGTTTCGCGCCAAAGGCTCCCCTGCCGAATTTGTTGTTTCATGTCGAAGGCATCCACGTCGTATTTATTGTTCCGCGCCGTATTTGTTGTTCCACGCCGAAAGTGCACATACCACTAAATATTTTTCCGCTAAGTTGATGTTGTTTTAAATTTTGTTTGTGAAAATAATTTTTTAGGGAACAAAGATTTCGCGGGGAAAAAAATCTTAAATGAACCGTGCCCGCGGGCACATGTTATGACTAGGACATACATATATGAGAATAATGGGTATCATACGGAATATGAGGCAAATCTTTGCCCTCTCACATAAAGCAACCAAGTACAAGCAAGTACAAGCCCGTGTGCTTGTACTTGGTTGCTTTATGTGAGAGTGCATATGAGAATTTGCCTCATATGGCGTATGATACCCATTATACACACACACACACACACACCACCGCGACGGAGTAAAGATATCTTATGCCAGTTGCTTCGTTGAGATTGACTCCAGGTCTGATTTTCCTGAGACTATTGAGGTGTGCTTGTTTGACGGTACCCTTTACTCCGTCGCGGTGGAATATGAAAAGAGAGTGCCTCGTTGCTCTCACTACTGTTGATTTGGACATGACATCTCTCAGTGTGCCTCGCCGACCAGGCCTCCTTCCTCCATCTCTCAGCAACCGTCGAGTGCTGAGCCCCCAGTTGTCGTGGGCTCCTCAGTTCTTATGGTAGCTGTGACGACCTTTAATGCACACACTAGCACTCCTTAGCCTTCCTCTGGAGGCTGCCCTCTTCCCCTCGATGATTTATTTTTTGCCCCCACAGCCCTGGTGTATGGCTGACGATTCCCGTGTTACTATGGTTGGTGGAGGGGTTGCCCTTTCTGCCTATTGGGCCTGATGGTCCCTCTTCGTGTGACTTCAGGGACGATGATTTGGGAGACTCCTCTGCGTTGTTGATGAAATTGTAGTTGAGGAGCCAGGGTGTGTGGCTGCGGTTCTTGTTGCTGCTGACTGGCCATCGTTGCCTTCCGTGTCTGTTGGGGGTGATGAATCTTGTGGCTTGCCATCTTGTCCCCTGTCGGCCGCTTCTCTGGAGACCCCTGCTCCTGCTCTTGCTCATGGGACTTCCGCTCCCCTTATGTCTGGTCCCATGCCTTCGTGATCTCTGCCGGTTCCTGTTCCTGCTCTTGCTCATGTGGTCTCCCCTGCACTGGTCATTCCTCCTTGACCGACGTGGATTATTGAGTTCAAGAGGAATATTGTGGAGTACGAGAGGAATCCTCCTCCCCCTCGTAAGATAAGTTCTCGAAGTTATCGTTGAGCTTTCATTGGCTAGAGAGTTCTTGTTGTTGTATGTTCTTGTGGCATTGTCTATTGTCTCCGCTGTGTTTTGGTCCAGCCATGACGTCGTCTGCTTGGGGTTTTGTGGACCTGCGTGTCCAACAAGTATTGTTTTCCTTTATTGGTTCGTGCCTGGTAGTTCTGGTGTAAGGCGATTGCTTTCCAACTTCTCCCTTATCTGCTCTACTTGTTAGCACTTGCCCTGATGTAGCTCCTTGTTATATTTTATATACACACACTAACTTACGCGTGCGCGCGCGCGTATAAAACATTTGACAACTGCTTTTGAATCCTAGGGCTGACTAGGACAATATAAAGAGTGGCTGGGATTTGATTTTGGGGAATGGAATGTTAAGATGAGTTTTGAGAAAGTTTTGAGGGGGAATCCATTTGGTTGGAAAACTCAATATTTTGAAATTTGTGACGAGTTGTGATTTAATTCAAAAAAATTGAATCCCAAACTAACCTCTGCTTGATGTGAGAAGGGGTTAGAATAATTACATGGAAAAAATAACCCTGCGTGCTTAACGACAAGTTTTAGCAACTTTAAGAGTAAATTAAAGCCTTCAATTACACAATAATGCTCTCTTGCTGTAGTACATACATTGCATGATCATCACATTATCCAAAGCTCATAGAAAGTAGTTGAACAGCAGTCCCAAGAACCACATTTGGTCTCTTATATATATATTTTTAACCTTTGTTATGATTGGTAGGGTTTAAACTAACCGAACGTTTGCCAACGTTGATCAAGCTCGGCTTATTAAGTAATCAAGTGAGTTATACAATTCTACTAAATAAACATTTATGTTAATAATCTATTCTATAAACCACAACTGTTTTGAATCCTAGGGCTGACTAGGACAAGTCTCAGTCATCAACCTGCGCCCGTTTAAATTTTTGTTCGTTTAAATTTTGGAGAGGGAAATAATTTTTTGTGAAAACAAAGATTTTGAGGGGATTTCTTAAATGAACCGTCCCCGAGGGCACGGGTTATGGCCGAAGGCGCCCTTGTCGAATTTGTAGTTCTGCGCCGAAGGCGCCCATGCCGCTAAATATTTTTACGAACAAAGATTTCGCGGGGGAAAATCCAAAAATAACCGTGCTCACGGGCACATGTTATGACTAGTATATTTATATATATGGACATTTTCGGTTGCGAAAATTTTGCACGACTCCCTTCGTGCGAAACGCTTCCACGTCCGTCGAATGAAAATCTCGGCGATCTGACTGCTGGGAATTATTTACGAAAATTGTGTGGGGCCCAGCCGCGTCCTCTCCTTTAATTATATTTCAACTGCCTTGCCATCAGGTCAGCCTCCCTTCTCCCCTCAGTGTTTCCCTCCCTTCTCCCCTCTCGTTCCTCCGCCACCGCATTCGAGAGATCTCCGCCCCCGACTTTACTGTTGTTTTTGTGAAGAAGATCGAGTTCTGGGTTTCCTCTCGTTCTCGTTCCTCCATCGTTCCGGGTCGAACCATGGATTTCGCTGTCGTTTTGGAGAAGAAGTACAATAAGTCGCCGCTTCTCTTCTCATTCCTCTTCGAGTTCATTGATAAAGAGGATCTCAAGTTTTTCCCCATCACCTGCTATCCTCATCTTTTCCCCCTCCACCCTTCTCCTCTCGTTCCTCCGCACCGAGATTCACTGCCTGCCACCTCTCGTTCCTCCACCACCGAGAGACTACCACCCTTCTTCTGCAGTAACAAATCACATTATCCAATTGCTTTCCCTCTCCTTTCCACTGTTAAATTTTGGTGATTCAAGTCTCTCACATCACACACCCAAGTCGCTCGGTCGAGCTGTTCCAGACACCCAGCCGAGCTGAAGGCACAAGGTGAGAGGCCAATCAGCATGAGATTATACTCAACCGAGCACTCTACTGCTCAACCGAGCAATGTCTACTCGAGTGAGTAGCTCGAGCACTCGGCCGAGCTAAGGAGGCAGAGACATTTAGGCCTCTGTAGTGCAACTACTCAGGCCTAGCGGAGCAGCCGCTCGGTCGAGCACCCCATCAATTCAGCCAACAGTAGCAGCAGCAAAGCTGTCGCTCGGCCGAGCTCTGAACTCACTCGACCGAGTGGTGCGGGGCCCAGATTTTAAGTTGGACGGGTTTGATTACATTTCAGCCCAATTTTGAGATCCTATTTAATCTAATGTTTGAGATGATTGGGGTTTAATGTTGATTTCAGATCAGGAATAGTTGAGAGCTTGAGCCACCGTCGCCATTGAAGTTTTGTTCAGAGATTAGGGCTAGGAGTTTTTGTGATTGGAGTTGTGTGATTCTCTCATTGTCTCATTGTTTTCTTCTTCCTTGAGTGTGTTTGTGAGGGCTTGTGCATCTAGCTAAGTTGTTACTCACGTGAGTGGAAGCAAGATTGTAGTCCCTTTGAAGATCTCTCTGAAAGTGGAATAATCTCGGAATTTGTTGGATGTAGGTTGTTCGCAATCGAACCAGAGTAAACCTCTTGTGTCTGCTGTGTGATTTTATTGTTACTATTTCGTGTGCTGCTTTACTTTGTAAGATCGTAGGGATTCTTGTTGGGGTATTTGAGTATCCGATTTTTGCTAGCTCTAAATTCATGATCAGCTTTTAGGGGTGTTTGTTCCGCGGGGATCTCAAAGTTGGTCATCCTTTTTCCAACAAGTGGTATCAGAGCTTGTGTTCGTTTGTGAAGAAAGTTGGTGGCGAAGATGGTGTCGTTAGTAACTTTGAACATTAAGAAGTTCACCGGTCGGAATGAATTTCAATCTGACAGACAAAGGTGAAAAATGTTCTGATGCAGATGGGTTGTTACCAAATCGTATTCAATGAGGCAAATAACGATAAGAAAGTAAAGGAATCCACAAGAGCCGAGATGGAGAGAAAGGCATACAGTGCGATATAATTGTCGTTGGCAGATAATGTTCTGAGAGAGGTCTTGGATGAAGCAACGGCGTCTGATATCTGGAAGAAGCTTGAAGGACTGTATATGAAGAAATCATTCGCAAGTCATCTTTATTTGCTTCAGCAGCTGTATACGCTCAAGATGAAGTCTAGATCTATTGTGAAGGATCACATGGATGAATTGAACCAGACAGTGCTAAAGTTGTAATGACCTATAGTGTCATATACAGTAGGATGTATATTTTTGCGTGAAATGTACTGTGTATATATGCTTGGATACATGTATAGTGTGTATAGTAATGCTACTATTTGATTCTTATTAATTGAATAATGTAAGCCTTTGTGGTTGTGTGTGTGTGTGTGTGTGTGTGTGTGTGTGTGTGTGTTGAAGATTTGGTTATTTGTGTGTGGGTGTAGTGAATGTATGGTAGTGTATTTGTAATTACTAATTTGTAGTGTGTTTATGGAGTGATGATGTATAGTGTTTAGTATTATTAATTGTGTATTATTCTTATTAGCGTATTAATAGCCTCTCGTATGTGGTGTAGCTAGTATTCCTTTGTATGTGTGGATGAGACGGCTCCCTTCGCTCTTTCATGCTATCAGACGCAACCCACTGGTTGTGTCATCGCCTTCTGTAGACCGCCACCACCCACTTCTCCACTGACATCTGCTGCGGCGGATTCTTTACCATTTTTGCACGGATGTTAGATATCCACCTTCGTGACGACCTAGTGACCCCTCCTGGCCCCACTCGCTTGACTCTAGGCGTGCTTGAGCATATGCATATCATCAGACCTTATGGAGACCGTCACTGGACATACCTTGTTGGCACCCACCACACACCCCACCTCGTGCTTCCTGCCCTTCACCTCACCCACATTGCACTTGTCCAGTAGAGCTAGATGATTGCTAGGTCGACCCACTTCCGGCACTCCACGTACTCGAGCCCCCCTGGAGCTCCCGTCGAGGCAGTCGCCGATGACCCGGTGCCCCGCTCCACCGAGTACGAGAAGCACGACCTGGCAGCCCTTATGGCCGCCCTTCCAGCTCCGCCTATACACCCACCCCCACCAGGAGGCACATCTTCTTCCACCTCTGTTTCTACCACCTCCACCACCATAGAGACCTCGGGGACTGTCACCACCTCTTGCCCAGATGCCACTGCTGATGTCTCTTCTGTCTCCGTGCCTGAGGGCACTGATATTTTGTCTGCTCCGGAGCCTACTGCTCTAGACTTGCCTGAGCACGACCCAGCCACCACCCTTCCACCTCTTAGAGACCTTATTGCTTCACTGTCCATCTCTTTAGGATCCCAAATTCCCCTCGCTAGCACCACTTCGTCACCAGCAGCGGCCATCCTTACAGAGAGCATCTCGACGTCTGTCCACACTTCTGTGTCGACGACCGCCTATCTTCAGCCATTGCTAAGATCCCTTCGAGCTCATCCTCTCCGACTTTTCAGCCTAGGCACCGTGCATCATCTGCACGGGACCGCTTTACGAGAGTGGTGTCTCACGGTTCTCGTCATTCCCTTGGCTCCCGCACCACAGACTCCCATCTCACAGCGTTTGAGGAGTCGACTTCTCTGCTTAGGCGGGATTTCGACGCCTTCATCCACTCGACGTCGACACATCATGAGCGAGTCGAGGCGGACCTAGCCTCCATTATTGACCTACTCAGGACACGGGGCCCACCTCTGGTGATCCTAGCTCCAGCTCCTTCACCACGGCCTCCCCCTGTGACTCCCGTTGCACCACTCAGTGCTCCACATTCTTAGGCTTCTACAGAGCCTACCTCTCCCACACCTGAGTCCGTCACCACAGTACAGTTCACTACCGCCCTTGTCCTATATTCACCACCCACATCTTCTGGTCTACAGCAGCGGGACCCATCACCACCTCCATAGGGTGGTGCCCCTGCTTGATGTTGTCCCGCCTCACTTTTTGCCTCCTCCATATTATATTGTGCCCATCTGTCTATTTGGGGCCCTTGTCTTACATAGCTTGGGGGAGGACCCTCCATACATCATTCCGTACGTATGCATCATTTTTCCTCATCATTGCATCATATCATGTTTTTATTTCTTTTGCACAGTTTGTATTTTATATTCTCCGCCCACCCACCCTATTTAGCATCATCTCCCGCCTACTAGCGTTTTCTCAGCGGTGAGGATACTGCTGGGTTTAGCTTGGGGGATGAGCGCTACCGCTTTATTTTTCATTTTTCTTTTATATTTTCCTCCCTTCTTCAGTTTTTTTAGTTTACTTTTCCACTCATTTTCCACCTTTTTATATTTTTTCTCATTCAGTACCGCGGTTTTCTTTTTGCCATGCATGCATCCCTCTTTTCATTTTCCTATTTTCTCCGCCCTTTTTCTTTTTATGCTAAGGATGTTCTACATGATGATACTTCTCGTAGCCCCAGTAGTTACTCACGGTGCTTATTACTTACTAACATGCTATTTAGGATAGTTTCAGTTTTACTTTTTATATGCGTGTATATTCTTTTGCTGATCTATCTAAATTGATGCCTGATATGAATTGAAAATCAAATGCACGAAATAGTATCTAGTATGCACTATATTGGGTTATGCATCTAGGTTCACGCATCATTAGAACACTTGGAGCATCTGCTTTCTATCTCATTCACTTCCGTTTGCATGCTTGATGTTATTGTGCTCATTACTACATGCTTTTCAGTATTTATTTAGATGAATGAAAATATCCATGCTGGTTATGAGTTTAGTTAGAGTATTATCATATTGAACCATTGTGCACATCTTATGAGTGAACCGAGTGATTCATTATTTTCCTTCTCCACATATCCTTAAAATTCTCTACATATCAGTTGGTTTCACCCCTACAGCTACCCTTACCGCATCTCACTTTCCAAAAATCCTAAAAATATATATATATCTTCTAAATAAAATGAAAAAAAGAAAAAGAAAAAAGGGGGAAAAGGAAAAAAATGTGAAAAAGTGAAAAAGAAAATAAAAAGAAAGAAAAGAAAGAAACAAAATCGTTTTGTATCCTTTTATTAGAAGCTATCACATATACTGGGAAAAAATATCTTATTCCTAGATGCGACATCTCGAGCTAAGCTTGGGAGGTGAACCAATTGATCATATGAGTGAGTATGACATTAGAGTGGAGATGGTGCATAACGGGGAGATTAGATAATGCTTAAAGTTTACAAAATATTTTAGTTTTTGGATATTCTTCATGATTCGAAATGAATATTTGAATAGCATGATTCCTTTCCATTCTTTATTGCATGTTGGTGTGACTTCTATATGCTCCATGTGTATCTATTGATTGAAAAGTGCATTGCCAACTCTTTTTATACTAGACTCTATAGACTGCATGAGATTGATATGAGTTGATGGCATTATTTTAGAAGATCCTTATTTTTGTCTCTATTGCATGCTGGACATATGAATAGTAAAACTTAAAAATACCATTAGCATGTATTTTTACTATTCGGAGCATCGTGATATACTGCTGAGGCTTGAGATCTGATTGAACAATCTTAGCATCCTTCATCCATCTCTATTCTCTTTTTATTTGTATTTCTTTGTGTTCATCTCCCGGCGTACCTAGTATTCGTCTTCCTAGAGGGCGAGTAAGAGGTAAGCTTGGAAGATTTTGATGTGTCCATATTTTACATCTTTTCATAGCATCATGTCATTGCATTTCATGCCATTTTCGCACCCAAATCCTGTATTTTTCTACGATATTGCAATTATAACGTTATATTCGAGTTTCGTAGTGTTTTATGGATTTTCAGGGATTTTGGAGCGATTCGGGACCCATTTTGGATATGGACACATCTGACATGCCAGTGAGCCCGTTGGCAATGCTTTACAGGAGTTTGCTGAGTTTTAGGAGCCATGTGAGGAGTGGAGGAGAGAGAAAGAGGAGTGGAGAAGAGAGAAAGAGGAGTGGAGAAGTGGCAGGAGCTTCAGCAAATATTTTCCCAGGCAACTCGACCGAGCAGAGCAGCTGCTCGGTCGAGCAGAGGCAAGACGAAGAATGGAGCAGATACGCATGCCGCTCAGACCGAGCACTCATAGTGCTCGGTCGAGCAGCCCCTAAGTCCGACGCTCAGCCAACCTCCTACACGGCCCGAGCAGATCTTTTGGCAACTGAGTCAGCTGGCTGCTCGACCGAGCAGAGCTGACTCGGGCCGAGCATACAGAGTGGTGATTTTTGGAGAAGTGCAACTCCCTGACATACTCGACTGAGCAGAAGGATTGCTCGACCGAGCAGTCGATCGAGCAATCTCCTGCTCGACCGAGTCACTGACTCGGTAGACGACGCTGAAGGCTAATTTTGGAAATTTTACGTGGCTGTCTGAGCAGTCCCCGGTGACGGCGCCAAAAACTTGACGCACCTAGAACCTACACTTAAATTCCACCTAGCGGTGTCAAGGTCGCTAGGCGTAGTATGGCCCCTAGGTGTCAATTCCGGGCTCTATCCACAAGCAGACAGTGTCAAATTATAGTATAAAAGATGTCGGATCCCACAGGGATGGTGACAGTGTATTTGTGTTATCAGATTATTTTTATATCTCGAAGTGAGATAGCTGTCGGGTTGAAAGGGTTGGTTGTGGTATTGGTGTTGATTCAATAATAAAAGGAACTAGGGTATTAGGGATCACCACTAAGACCGTCGGGGATCGACGTTGGAATAGGATCCTTACGTTGCATTAGGGTTAATAGATTGATCTCTTAATTCGTACCACTCTCGTGGATTAGAATTTTGAGGTATTTCGGTAGCTCTCGTTGACGCAATGGCGGTAGCCGTCAACGTAGAGATATAGTTCGTCGGTGGATCCCCTCAAGGCACGAGCCGGGCATGGTCACGAGCCTTGGTTGGATCCATCGATTTCACTATTCAAATCCCAAGGATACTCCTTAAGCTCGTCAATTCCACAGACCGTGGGCATGATCTCAGTGCAAGTTATCCTAGGGATCCGGTAGGATCGACCGGAATACTCTCCTTTATTCCTGATTCAACATAGAGATCCAGATCTACATCCTCCCCTTAAAGTCTTAGGGCTAACCCATCAACCCTAGAGGAGACTACTCACTCATGGTGATTTTAATGAATAAAAATATGATTTTTGCAAGAGAAAACATCGTAGAAAATTAATCGGATAAGGATTGAATAGCTTACGTGCCGAAGACGAAGAAAAACAGCGAGCAATAATTCCAAAGAAATACCAAGAATTCCGGAACGCAGAGAATAGTAGATCTCCAAAAGCAATTCAATAATCTTCCAGAAAATAAGTTTTAGATCTAGCAATCTTTCTAATCCTCTCTCCCTCTAAAAGTAATTCAAAAATTAACAAAAGAAAGAACTCCCCAAACGCAGCAGCCCAGATCCACACTTCACTCCCCAATCGCGCAACAGACGGCCACATGAAATTTCCAAAATTAGCCTTCAGCATCGTCAACCGAGTCAGTGACTCGGTCGAGCAGGAGATTGCTCGGTCGACTGCTCGGTCGAGCAACCCTTCTGCTTGGTCGAGTACATCAGGGAGTCACGCTTCTCCAAAAATCGTCACTCTGTATGCTCGACCCGAGTCAGCTCTGCTCGGTCGAGCAGCCAGCTGACTCGGTCGCCAAAAGATCTGCTCGGGCCGTGTAGGAGGTTGGCTGAGCGTCGGACTTAGGGGCTACTCGACCGAGCACCATGAGTGCTCGGTCCGAGCGGCATGCATATTTGCTCCATTCTTCGTCTTGCCTCTGCTCGATCTAGCAGCTGCTCTACTCGGTCGAGTCGCCTGGAAAAATATTTGCTGAAGCTCCTGCAGCTTCTCATCTTCTATTGCTCTCTCCTCTACGCCTCCCATGGCTCCCAAAACTCGGCGAACTCCTGTAGAGCGTCGTCAACGGGCTCACTGGCATGTCAGATGTGTCCATATCCAAAATGGGTCCCGAATCGCTCCAAAATCCCTGAAAATCCATAAAACACTACGAAACTCGAAAAGAACGTTAGAATTACAATATCGTAGGAAAATACGGGATTTGGGTGCGAAAATGGCATGAAATGCAATGGCATGATGCTATGAAAAGATGTAAAATATGAACACATCAATGAGGTAGTGGCATTATCCTAATTAAGTTTAGGTTGTGTGTGTAAGGAGAAGGAAGTGTGCAGAGTAATGGTGTAGTGGTAATTAGAGAGGGGATGTGTGTAAGGGAAAGATGTGTGTGCAAGAAAGATGCCTTTCTTATGATAAAAGAAAAAAGAATTTAAGAAAAAGAAAAAGAAAAGAAAAGGATAAGAAAAGACAAAGTTAAGCAGAGGTTAGAAAGGAGAAGAGAAATGTGGAGTTTGCTAGAAGCTCACTCTCCTATACTCTTTTCTTATCATTCTTTCCCTCTCATTTTTTCATCTTTTTTCCTTCCCGTTTTCGTTCTCCCCTCTCCCTCTTGCCTTTCTCTTCAATTTTCAAGGAAAAATTCCTATCTTTCTCCTCCCTTTTAGTCCATTGTGCAAGTTTATATCAAGTGGGTCTTTTGGCAGCCTGCCAAGAGAAGTTTCTAAGGAAAGTTGGGAGCTTTTTGGAGATGGAAGTTGGAGTATGCTAGCATGATGATTAAGCTTGGATTTTTGAATGGAAATAAAGCTTCAAGAGGTAGGATTTCCAACTCCTCCTAGCATGTTGCTTGCATGGTATATTTAGTAATCAAGCTCTTATCTTTATGCTAAAAATTTCATGTTTGCATGTAAAAGCTAGCATATTTGGTAGTTGTTATGAATTTGTATGCAAGATGCCTACTTTCTTAAGTAGTTGTGAGAAAGATACTAACTTTGCAATCATTATAAGCTTATAATGTTGTTTCCTTGAATAAGTTTTAATGTTTATTGAAATGTTTGCAAGTTGTTAACACTTTTCATTGCTTGGACCCTACTTTAAATTTATGCAATTTTACTGTCTATTAATTCGTGAATATTGATCATTGTAAGTGGTAGAAAATTCTTTAAAAACTCAGTTAGAAGGATTACCAAGTTCTCTACAACTTTCATATTTTAAGTTTTTCATAATTCGAACTGCAATTAGGGTTAATTGATTGAAGTTGATGGCATAGCAGTTTCTGGCTGAAATGATACCCGTTACTGAAATGGTTATAGATCCTTCCGTAGTAATGCAAATTTGGAGTTCTTGGACATTTTTGATATCTACACTTCCTAATATACATTTTCTAAGTTGAGCTTTTAACCCTGAACTGATTGAAGCTATGAGTAATTCACTGATTAAGAAATTTTCAATTTTAAAGATTAAACATAAATTCTATCTCTCACCATATTGGTCACTATAATTTCCACACTCATTATTATTTTCTGAAAATTGGTGAGTGAATGTAAAAGTTATATATCTACAACTTTCTAGTTTTAAGTTTGCTAAAATTCTCACTAGAACTTGCTCATAACAGTCAAGTTTCAGACTTCTTACATTTTCCTGCATTTGTGTTGTTGCATAGGTGTTATATAACCATGTTTATTGATAGTTGTTTAATTGCTCATAATGCCACATCATAGGCTCTTGCTAATGGTTATAGTATGGAAATATGTGATGCGTTCCCCATGAACAAGTTGGCATTTCAATTATTCTTGCATTGCATGATTGTCTCTTATATGATGTTACATGGCATTTCAACAATGTTGCAATTCTATGAAAACATGAGATGTGACATTGAGTAATGAAAGGAATGTGATATGTTTAGAAATGAGTGGAAATGATAAAGTGAGATAGAATGGAAAGTCGAGAGATTGAGGATGTATCCAGTGTGATTCAGTCCACGTTACCGTGGGTGGTACAGGGTGTGGGAGGCCTGCGTAGTACGTAGGTATTGGGACTGGACATGTGAGGATTTGATGAAATATGTGATGCCTACAGGGAAATGTACCGTGTGATGGTGTGTGTTGATTTTATCTCACTCCTACTAGAGTGACGGGGGAGTTTGAGAGGCCCCGTTAAAATTCATTAGTGCTCGTGTACCACTGGTGGGGTAGTTTGAGAGCCGCCCACCTGAGGTGAGGTCCCGGTCTTAATACGCTGCGTATTACTCAGGGTTCCAAAATATTGACAAATGAACTGTATTTGACTGACTCCTGTATGTCTTTATGACTGTATTGCTGTTTTCCCTTTTCTGCAATGTCACTTTTACCTTTGTGCCTCATACTATAATTGCCATGCTATGTCATGTTGTAATAGCTTCTTCAAGTGTTAACTTGTATTTAATTGTTCCTATATAGTAGTTGCATAGTAGTTGCACATTAGGACATGACATACTAGTTGGAGTTGGCTCTTCATACAGGAGTACGCATTGACGTGCTCCAATTGTTGCTTTCATGTGTTTGGGAGTTGGAGCTGGATTTTGAGTTTGGACTCCTGGTGTTTGGGAGTTGGGAGCTTAGGTTGGGTGGTGAGGGGAGAAGAGGGAGATATTTGTACTCTTTGGGGTTGTTTTTGGGTGTTGATTATCGAGACTTGTATACATTGTATATCATTAGATGGATATTGGATATATAAAAGCTTGTTCCTTGGTTGTCTCTGAGTTTGTGTTCTCTGGATGTCTCTGTTGTTGTTTGTTATTTCTGTGTTGTAGTTTCTATGTTTGTATTTGGATGTTGGTTACGAGAACACCATAGGTACTATCCCAACAGTGCTAGTGGCCTGTTGACTCAATTGTATTTCTTTTCCCGTCTTCTTTCATAACACTCGCTACTCTGGGAGCACCTGAGACGGATTCGTACTTCCCAGGTATCCTGAGGAGCGGGGCATTACAAAAGCTGTGGGATATGGATGTGAAGATTGAAGACGAGCAATACGCATTCATCATGTTGTGCTCATTGCCTGAGGAGTATAATCATTTTTTTCAGTCTATGATATACAATCGAACAACTCTCACCATGGAGGAGGTGAAGGCGGCGCTTCACAATGAGCATCTATGTGGCAACGTTCAAGGTAGAGATCATGTGAGTAACCGTGGGGAGGCCCTATATGTAAGAGGTCGATAGAAAAGGAGAGGAGGTCAAAGCCAGCACATGAAGACCAATGACCGCTCCAAGTCGAGACATTCACAGGATAGATTTGCAAAAATCACATGCTACAATTGTCAGCAGAAGGGTCATTTTGCTAACCGGTGTCCTAACAAGAATAGGAATAAAGGCAAGGATGTCGATAAAGAGTCTGGTTTAACATCATTGGGAATATATTGCATGCATATTCGTGATGAAGGTAGAGATTCGGAAATGTTTGCAGCAGGGATTGCAGATGACACAAACATAACGTGGCTTATGGACAGTGGGTGCCCATACCACATGAATCCACATCGGAGTTAGTTCACAACATACCGGTCCAATGAAGATGGAGGCTCAATCCTCATGGGGAACAATGCAGTGTGCAAGACTGCAGGTATTGGAACCGTCCGGATCAAGATGCATGATGGCCTAGTGCGTACACTAGCCGATGTAAGGCATGTCTCAGATCTGCCGAAGAGCCTAATCTCCATAAGCGTTTTGGACAATTCCAGATGCAAATCGGTATATGAGAAAGACAAATTGAGAGTGTCAAAATGAGCCATGGTAGTGATGAAGGGAAAGAAAGTGGGAACTTGTATGCCCTTCAAGGTATAACAGTGGAAGGAGATGCAGATGTTGGCTCTACTAGCACAGGTGCCAGAGATTTAGCCAAGCTATGGCATTATCGTTTGGGTCATCCATGTGATAAGACATTCGATATACTTCGGAGGAGAAAGTTGGTTGGGGCTACGGTTGAGAGCGTCGAGTTCTGCGAGTCCTGTGTGTACGAGAAAAAGAGAAAGGTGCAGTTCAACACGGGAAAGCACACTAGCAGGGGACCGCTTGATTATGTACACACAGATGTGTGGGGACCGTGCCCGGAGCCGTAAAGGGGATGAGCTAGATACTTTGTTCTTTTCATAGATGACTACTCCTGCAAAGTCTGGATGTACTGAAGTCGAAGTACCAGACATTTGAAAATTTCAAGGAGTGGAGGACCATGGTTGAGAAGCAAATCAGAAGGCATGTGAAGGTGCTAACATCCGATAATGGAGGTGAGTATACCTCGAGGAAATTTAGGAATTTCTGAAAATTCCATGGTATTTGCCATCATTTTAGCACACCCGGAGATCCACAGTCAAATGGCGTGGGGGAGCGGATGAATCGAATGTTGCTGGAGCGAGTGCGATGCTTGAGGCACTCAGCTGGTTTGGGGAAGGAATTTTGGGGGGAGATTCTCACCACTACAGTGCACATAGTGAACAGAGTTCCGTCGGTGGCTATTGATTACAAAATTCCTGAAGAATAGTGGAGTGGAGAAGCAGGAGACTACTCATACTTGCGCATAATGGGTTGCCCGGCTTATGTGCACGAGATGGGCAACAAGTTAGATCGAAGAGCGAAGAAGTGTATCTTTCTTGGATATGGCCACGATGTCAAGGGATATTGCTTATGGGATCCAGAGGGACAAAAAGTGATTTTGAGCCGACATGTCACTTTTGATGAGGATGCAATGCTCATGACAAAGCATTCTCATCAAAAGGGGACACGTCATAAGAGAAGATATTGACAGATATGGTCAACCTTCTAGTCCAACCCACTCAGCGACCAGACAAAGAGTTGATGGTCGACGTCCCGGTGGAAGGGCATGATGACGTCCATGTTGAGGACTGTGAGCAGACACCTGGTCCATCTCAGGTACGCATTGACACTTATGCAGGTGATGAAAGAACGAGGAAATTAAAGAGGGTGAAGAAGGCACCCGAGATATTTGGAGCATGGGACTATGCGGGATTTTCTTTCGATGACATGTCGTCATATGCACTCAACTTGGAGCATGAGGAGCCAGCGACATATGGTGGAGCCATAGACTCAGGTGATGCTGCTCAGGGGCAAGGAGATATGGAGGAGGAGATGGAGTCTCTTCAACGCAATTGGAAGTTGGTACCGTTACCCAGCGAGAAAGGTGTCATTGGATGCCGTTAGATATATAAGGTAAAAGAAAGCTCAACCCAAGATGGTAATGATGTCAGGTATAAGGCGAGACTGGTGGCCAAGGGATTCACACAAAGGAAAGGAGAGGACTACAATGAGATATTCTCACCTGTTGTGCGACACACTTCCATTCGAGTGTTGTTGGCACTAGTGTCAAGCATGGACATGGAGTTGGACCAACTCAATATCAAGACAGCCTTTCTGCATGGAGATTTTGATGAAGAGATATACATGCATCGGCCAGAGGGGTTCAGAGTTGAGGGTGAAGAAAATTTGGTCTGCAGGTTGAAGAAATTCTTGTACGGGTAGAAGCAGTCACCCAGGTAGTGGTACAAGCGATTCAACAGCTTCATGATGGGAGTAGGCTTTGAGAGGAGTATCAAGGACCAATGTGTGTATATGTGCATACTAGAGAATGACATGAAGATTTACTAGCGGCTCTACGTGGACGACATGCTTATTGCTTCTAATAGCATGTCTGAGGTAAAGAAGCTCAAGACGAAGCTGGGGCAAGAGTTCGACATGAAGGACTTAGGGCCCGCATAGAATATTCTTGGAATGGAGATTTTCTGAGATAGGAAGCGACATGAGCTAAGGTTGTCACAACAGTGCTATATTCAGATGGTGCTTATCTGTTTTGGGATGGAGAGCGCGAAGCCTGTGACAACATCACCTGGAGCTCATTTTCTGCTGTCTTCAACACAGTCACTGAGCACCGATGATGAGAAGAAGTATATGTCTCATGTGCCATATGCAAGTGCAGTATGGAGTTTGATGTACGTGATGGTATGCACGTGTAATGGCCCTGAATCTTATATACCTGTATTAATACAATTTTTTGGGCATATAAATACGCGTATGAATTTTTGGAGGCCTTGTATATATATTTTTTAATTTTTTTGTGGTCTTAAAAAATTATCTTTTAAATGAATTTCTTAACACCCTTTATTATTATTATTATTAAATAGAGTAGGTATAAAGTTCATACTAGTAAAAGGAATTATACTAGATATTTTTGTATGTATTTTTATTAAAATAAATCTAAATCTAAAAATTTATTAGCAGCCACCACCTACTTAGGAGGTGGCATCACCGTTAAACTTCCTCACCTAACCCTAATGAAGTGGAAAACCCAGTGGGGTTCGGGGAAGCATGAGGTGGGTTTCTGGGAAATCAAAAAGGAAGAAGAGAAGTCGAACTCTCTTTCTCTCTCGCAATTTCTCAGTTCACTCACCAATGGCCCCTTGCTGCTGATTCCTTCGCGTAAACCCAAAGCCAAAAAAAATCCCTAACCCGTCCGATCTCTTGGAGAAGAATAAGAAGATAGCTAATGCCAGAGGGTCTACACGGAAAGGAAGGGCCACAGACGTAGTGGTGGACTTGCAGAGGTAGGATCTTGACCTAGCTATTTAGGATCGAGTTTAGTTCATCATTCACTTCGTCGTCGCTGCCAAATTGATAGATTATGAACCCACATGAACCGCATTACCAGTCGTATGATGTTTGTATGAGCAATGGTGGAGTCATACTATCGATAATACGACCGTATCTAGGATTTTAAGTCCACACGGCCGTATCGAGCTTTCATACGGTCGTGTCGACCCTTTCTCCCCTCGAACGCGCGTCGAAGTAGACGCGAATAAGTTGTCACCCCGACGCACACGACCGTGTCACTTTACGACACGACCGTGTGTCAATTTATTCCCGACCTGGGACTGTGAGCACCACACGCCGTGTGGATTACACCACACGGTTGTGGAAACCCACTTTCAATTGTGAGCTGAAATTAACAGACTCTGCCCACTTAATATTGGTTTAATATATCAAGCATGAAATGGAATACTTCTGTAATGATTATTTGAAAACATTATATACTTTATCATATGCAAATCCCGTTGAGAACATCCACTACATTTAATTCATAAAATTTTATATATCTCCCACAATAAATTTTTCCATGTTCTTATACAAGTCGGGAGTTACTAAGCACAGTCTTAATTTCTTCATACACTTCCCATTTATTTAAAAGTTTGTTAATCAAAAATTTAAATGTTGCCATTGGAAATTATTCACTCTTTTACCCTGAAGATCCTCATGGTCGTATGTGTGTCCCCAAACGGCCATGTGGCTTAACTCTTAATCCATACGACCGTATGGATTTCACCAATACGGCCGTGTAGTTTTCTCAGTTATCAGTTCGTTTTCTTTAAGAATTGAATTGTTGTATTGCTTGGTTGATTACATATTCATTATATTGCTAACTATGATTCAGCACACTTGTTACATTAACTGTGTTGAATTAAATAAACTGTTTAATTACTATGCTATAAACCATGTTGAAATGTAATAGAGGAATCACTGGTTTTATTCATATTGCAACATGTTTTATTTATGCAAGTCTCCATATGAATCTGAAATTGAGAAGTGAAGTATATGACATCACGATATGTACTACTGAGACCACTAATGCGTCATGAAAGTTGTGTATTAAGAATAATGATAAATATGAAAATGATATCCAGAAATGAAAGATTTGTGAAATACATGGAAACAGAGTGAGAAGAGAGAAAGGGTCTGGAGTCTTCAATCCATTCAGAAATGGGTGAAGTTCTAGATTTGGGTTTTTTTTTTTGGGGGGGAGGGGGGGGACGTGTAACCGGTAGGCTTTTAAGGAGTGGACACATTGATGATTTCTCACACATGCTCCCGACAGCCGGCAGGGGAAGTATAAAGGGTTAGAGAGGTCGGTGGTGTACTCGTGATGCACCATGACAGTAAATGATGGGTTGCTCCGTTTTCCACTGAAACCCGAGTTTTTTCTCACTACCGATAGAGGAGTTATGAGAGGCCCTTCCAGTGCTCGTGTCACTGGTTGAGGTACCACTTTTCACCCACCCTAGGTGAATTCCATCTCTTTAAAAGTGTCCTACTGGTTACACGGATTCCCAAACATATGAGGTGATAATTAAATATAATTGTTGTTAATTTACATTATTGCCATCATAATGATATGTCTCATTTCCTTTTCAATAATGCATGTGTTATTAAGAATACCTTGTATGCTTTGTTAACCCTTTCCTTTTAGACCACCCTTAGATAGGTAGTCCGGTTCTAAACTGGGTCATACCTAGCTTAGTTAGGATTCCTACGAGGTCCATGCATTGACGTGTCCCATTAATATTTTTAGGTCCTGAGGTAGTGACAATAGAGCCAAGACGTGTACAGACTGCTACTTCTTCCTCTCCTCGGTATAGCTGGAGCCATCAGATGAAGAGTTGGTCCACCAAGACTTCCCTGGGTTAGACTAGGGGGCGTGTTGTACGGGTGTGGACACTTTTTGGGTTTTCTTGAGGGTGGGTTTCCCTTTTGTACTACCCATTTTTGTTGTACTTTTGGTACCCTTTGGAACTTGTACAAAGATGTATGATGTATAATGATGTTCAGTACAGTTTACTTTTTCAGCACTACGATTTTAAATTTTGTTGGAGCATTGCATTTCTTACTCTTGTGTACTTTTCCAGTGTATCACAGTGGCCTGCTCAGATAATTTTTAGTCTAACCACAAACTAAGCCTTGTAGTATTTGGATGTTAAGGGCTTGAAGCCCATGTCTGAATACTACGCCGGCCTAGTCCATCACGTATCTCCTGTATTGGGGAGAGCGGGACGTGACATCATGCATCCAGATATTGCACAGGTCGTGGGAGTGGTTAGCAGGTACATGGCCAACCCAGGCAAGGAGCTTTGGCAGGCCGTCAAGTGGATCCTGAGGTATCTGTGAGGCACAGCTAGTGTCGGGATTCTCTACGGGAGATGAGATGTTAAGGTACTGACGGGATATTACGACATTGACTACGCAAGAGACATAGACAGGCGTCAATCTACCACGGGATATGTGTTCACCTTGGGCACTGCCGCAGTATCGTGGAGGTTGGTCCTACAGTGTGTGGTAGCTTCGTCAACCACAGAGGCTGAGTTGATCGTAGCGGTGGAAGCTGTGAAGGATGCCAAATATTTGAGGAGTATGCTTAGAGATTTGGAGGTGCCACAGAGTTCGTCATAAGTGTACAGTGACAGCCAGAGTGCCATTCATCTGGCCAAGCACCAGGCATACAGTTCGAGGACGAAGCATATTGAGGTGCGAAATTCCTTCGTAGAGTTGGAGAGCAAGGAAGTAGAGCTTTAGAAGATCCCGACTGAGAAGAACCCAGCAGACATGTTTACTAAGTCAGTTCCCGCCATCAAGCTCCAGGTGTGCTTGGAGTTAATCTCTTTATTGGCTTAGGTGGCGCTAGAGGGCGCTGATTCCGTGATGATGATGA
The DNA here is from genome assembly GCA_030789695.1 of Scilla litardierei. NCBI lineage: Eukaryota > Viridiplantae > Streptophyta > Magnoliopsida > Asparagales > Asparagaceae > Scilla > Scilla litardierei. The sequence continues at coordinate 148,987,034 of CM061137.1, read as the reverse complement.
AATCCAAAGAGAGGGTCATGGCGAGCAGCGTGGATGTGCAGGAGTATATGTGAGGAGATTTGAATCAAGGTAGAGTGTTAAATTTTGGTGATTCAAGTCTCTCACATCACACACCCAGGTCGCTCGGTCGAGCTGTTCCAGACACTCGGCCGAGTTGAAGGCACAAGGTGAAAGGCCAAGCATCATGAGATTATACTCGACTGAGCACTCTATCGCTCGACCGAGCAATGTCAGCTTGGGCGAGCGGCTCGATTGCTCGGTCGAGCTAAGGAGGCAGATACATTTAGGCCTCTGTAGTACAAGTGCTCGGGCCTAGCGGAGCAGACGCTCGGTCGAGCGCCCCATCAAGTCAGCCAACCGTCGCAGTAGTAAAGCTGTCGCTCGGCCGAGCTCTGAACTCGCTCGACCGAGCGGTGCGGGGCCTAGATTTTAAGTTGGACAGGTTTGATTACGTTTTTAGCCCGATTTTGAGACCATACTTAATCTAATGGTTGAGATGATTATGGTTTAATGCAGATTTCAGATTTGGAGACGTTGAGAGCTTGAGCCACCGCCGCCGTTGAAGTTTTGTCGAGAGATTAGGGCTAGGAGTTTTTGTGAGTTGAGTGATTCTCTCCTTGTCTCCTTGTTTTCTTCTTCATTGAGTGTGTTTGTGAGGGCTTGTGCATCTAGCCAAGTTATTACTCACATGAGTGGAAGCAAGATTGTAGTCCCTTTGAAGATCTCTCTGATAGTGGAATCATCTTGCAATTTGATGGATGTATGTTGTTCGCAACTGAACCAGGGTAAAACTCCGCTTGACTGAGCTCTGAACTCGCTCAACCGAGCGGTACGGAGCCAGATTTTAAGTTGGACGGGTTTGATTACGTTTTCACCCGATTTTGAGACCATATTTAATCTAATGGTTGAGATGATTAGGGTTTAATGTAGATTTCAGATCTGGAGAAGTTGAGAGCTTGAGCCGCCGCTGCCATTGAAGTTTTGTCGAGAGATTAGGGTTATGGGTTTTTGTGATTGGAGTTGAGTGATTCTCTCGTTGTCTCCTTGTTTTCTTCTTCCTTGAGTGAGTTTGTGAGGGCTTGTGCATCAGGCCAAGTTATTACTTGTAATGACTGGTTTTCTTGTATCTGAATTTATTATAATATAATATATGTTTTGGTGGATTTTCTCCTCTTGTGTGGTTTTCGTCTCCGTAACTTTCATTTTCGATCGATTTGTCGTATTTTCTCGATTCTTCCTTAGGATCGTCGATTTCGAAGTACGTCGTTTGTGACGGGCTTCATAGCGGTCATATCTAACTATTAGATCAAGCCTAGGAGTCTTAGGATTCGATCCCGGGGCTCCGCGCTCCGTATCGGAACTTTTGGTGCTCATTAGCCGGTATGAGAAGGGGCACCGACCGACTAGATGACGATCCAGTCGGTCGGCAATCCTTCTTGGACCGACTAGTGAGCTTTCTAAATTTTCTCAGGAGTTACTGTTTATCGTTAGTCGGTCTAAGAACGTTGGTTGACCGACTAGGTTGCAAACTAGTCGGTCAGCAATGCTTCTTTAACCGACTAACACATCATCTTAATTTTAGTTGAGTTACTGTTTACTCTTAGTCGGTCTAAGAACGTTCATCGACCGACTAGTTGCTAAACTAGTCGGTCAGTACTTGTTCATGGACCGACTAACTCTAAATCCTATTTTTCGTTCAGGAGTTACTGTTTACACTTAGTCGGTCTGCGTTGGTCGACCGACCGACTAGTTTCCAAACTAGTCGGTCAGTGGTTGTTCTTTGACCGACTAGTCTGTGTTAAAACCCTAATTTCTGGGCAGCCGCCAGCCTAGCCTATAAATACCCAACCCAAACGTTTCTTCTTCCTCCAACACGATCCAAAACCCTAAAATCTTCCCCCTTGAGCCCCCATCTTCCCCCAAGCTTCAATCCTTCATTCCAAGCCCTAAATCCATCATCCAATCCATCCATTCACTCTATCTACCACTCATCTTCCACAAATCTCCATCGAAATCCATCAAAACCCCCAAATCACCCAAAACCCTAGTTTCCCCCAAACTTCTCCAATCTTCTCCAGATCTGATCCTAGGGTTCCCCGGAGTGTTTCTTCCGCCTTCTCTCGGTAAGAAATCGATCTACCGTTGTTTTTATAACTTACTTATAATTTTATGAAACCCTAATAATATTTCATGTTGTTTGATGATTGGTCCCCCAAAACAGCGATTTCCCCGTAGATTGGCATCCGTGTGACGAAGTGGTCGTCATCCCCGGTGCTAGGCAAGTGAAACTTGCCACTTAGGGTTTAGGCCATGTTTTAGGCCATTTGCATGTTGTAGGCGTAAAAGAGGCTAGGCGACGAAATGATACTCGCCTAGGCGCAAATTGGGGAACTAGCTTGACAACGAAGCTAGTTCCGACATTTAGCATGTTGCACAAATACCATGTCATGTTTACTTTCCCTTAACGGTACGCAAATTAAATGTCATGTCATTGCATTCTTTAAGTGTTTCTGTGATTGCGTAGCTTTGCTACGAATGCTTGTGTTCCTGGCTCGTGTTCCAGAAGCGGGCCATGTGTTGGTTGATAGCCAATGCCCGGATTGCGTGTTTCCTGGCTCGTGACCAGAAGCGAGCATAATGAGTTGGAAACCCCAACGCTCGGTATTGAATCGTGAACTAAGAAACAAGCTCCCGTGCGGGGCAACCCTGGCTCACTAGCTGGGCTCATGTACAGGGACCCTGGCTTGTTTAGTGCGGGATGGGGTGAGGGTTAAGCGGCCATTCAACTGGGGGTCTGTTTGATCAACAACTGCAGTTGTAAGGCGTAAACTCTTTGGGATGGGGTAGTGTTTAGTGCCGATCGGACTGAAATGCTATGCCATTCAGCGAAGGGTGTAAACATCTACAAAACAACCGTGAAATGTGAATTGTGTTTAGTGCCGATCGGTCTGACATGTTTTACCATTCAGCGAAGGGCGTAAACACTTGCAAAACAATGTGGATTGATTGATAGTAGCGTAGCTACTCTTGTCTTGTCTTGTCTTGTCCCGATGATTGCTCTCAAGTACAAATCGTCTTGCCATGTCTTAAATGTGCACTCATGTTATAACTGCCATGTCATGCATACTAAACTGCTAGGTTGCTAGTTGCCTCACTTTCAGTTTCCTTGCCCAAGTCTTTTAGACTTGCTGACATGTGCCCCTTTCTCTTTTGGGTGACGCATGTTAGACCTTGAGCCTGAGTTGCCAGCTGAGGGTGAGGTGTTTGCGGACGCTGAGCTTGCGCCCGTGTTGGACGGGAAGTACGTGGACACTGGGGACCAGTCCTAGTGTCTCCGTTGTGTTTTATTTTTGGTAGACAGTTGCTTTGTTATCGGTGCGTGGCACCTATACTTATTTATGTCGTTGCTTTGTTTGGCCTTGTTCTGGGCCCTTAGACTCTTTCCTTTAGCCTGGTGGCTTTTCTGTGATGTTGAATATTTTGTGGACAAACTTTGGGATTGGTGTTTCTTATCCGTCTCATATTATTATTGTTGTTGTTTCGATTGCAATTACAGGGGCCTGCTTATACTAATTTGACGCTTATCGGGTTTGGGGCTTCACCGCTCCACTCCCGTGCGGACCTTTTCACGTCTCGCCTCCATTTTAGGGAAGCGGGTCGTGACATTACTCACGTGAGTGGAAGCAAGATTGTAGTCCCTTTGAAGATTTCTCTGATAGTGTAATCATCTCGGAAGTTGCTGGATGTAGATTGTTCGCAACTGAACCAGGGTAAACCTCTTGTGTCGGCTGTGTGATTTTATTGTTGCTATTCGCTTGCTGTTTTACTTTGCAAGATCGTAAGGATTTTTGTTGGGGTATTTGAGTATATGATTTTTGCTAGCCCTAGATTCCTGATCAGCTTTTATGGGATGGTTGTTCCGTGGGGATCTCAAAGTTCTTCATCCTTTTCCCAACACCCCCTTCCTCTGAATTGTAACTCCAGCAGCTCTATCAGTGGCGAATGAACAGGGGGGGTTGACATGGCAAAGTGGGCGAAGCTGCAGGGGTGGGCGAAGAGGCGACGGGTGGCGATGGTCACTGATTTTTCCATACGATGTAAATAATGAGAATGCATTGATAGCCAATATTAGGGGAGAGCACGGTCTCAAACCGGCGGTTTGGGACCTAAACCGAACCAGACCGTATAAGTAGCAGTTTCTCACAGGCTAGACCAAACCAGACCACCAGACCGACGGTTTCCGAGCCGACGAAAACCGCTTGGAGCGGTTTGGTTCGGGTTGGAACCGCGGTTCAGACATATGATGACGGAAGATCCCCTCGTATACCCAATTTTGCTAAATATAGACTTTGTCATTAAAATAATTTCATGACATGGCTTCATTTCTGTGCTCCTTATCAAACCAGGGAAAATTAGGCACTGCATCGCTTGCAGGAGTTCTAAATGTGACTGCGACAAGTACGGTTATTATTGTTCTATATATTTTCATTTTTCTATAGCAGTTAGCGTGCATTCATCACTAGAAGTATCAAAATGGTATTTGATGCTGAATTGCGTTGATCATGTTAATTCACTGATGTTTTTACAGATAGGAACGTTCCATACTATCTCATTGTCAACTAAGCACATCCCATTTTCTTCTCCAGGTTAAAGAAGGCTATATGATGCGTTAAGTGCAAGGAGAATTAGCGATACTCAAACGGAAAAAAACGAATGCAGTCTGAACTCTGAAGATTGAAGACTGGAGATTGAAGAGGGCAGATAGCCAAATAGGGCCGACACGGCGCCGCTCAGTCTAAAGGCCTTAGGCTAGGGTTCCTAGGGACTAGGGTTTAAATCCCAACAGATTTCCAGCACAATATATAATATATGTTAGGAGTCGGTTCGGTTCGGTTTAAGCGGTTTCGACTGGGTGAAACCAAACCAGAACATATAAGTGGCGGTTTCCAACGATTAGGACCAAACCAGACCGATGGAGAGCGGGTCGGTTCGGTTTTTGGCTCGGTCTGGTTCGGTCCAGTTCGGTTCGGGCGGTTTGAGCAAACCGTGCGCACCACTAGCCAATATAGGATAAATGAGCTTACTAGAGACTGCGAGGCTCACTGATTTTTCCGAGGGGGGAAAAACTTTTAAAAAAATCATAGAAGTTCTAAAAATGGAGAACCCTATATTGATTTTAAGAATTTTGTCACGTGTAATAAGAGAAACCTTAAAATGAATAAAGTTATATATGTGTTTGAATTAATTTTTTCCTTGAAAAATAATTTTGTTAAGTAAATTTTTGGGTGGCAAAATGAATTTTGTTAAGGAAAAAAACCAAAACCGTGAGAGAAAAAAAATGGTGTAGCACAAACTCAAACGGATACCTAATCAAATTTTTCTTAGGAAAGAAAAGAAAAGAAATTTGTATAAATTTAGGTGGAAAATAAATTTTTATCTGATAACCCTAACCCTGCACCGATTTCTTGCTCAAGTACAAACGGATTTTCAATCTGATAACGCTGGCTTTTGCTTGATGAAGTAAACGAACGAACATGAACATTTCCTTTTCAAGCTTGGCATCTGGTTGAGCTTGGAAAAGAAATTATGATGAATCTAAATAATAGGCAAGTTAAACATAAAGAGATAATATAATTCATGGATCCATGACTGAAATTCGACAAAACATAAGAAAGACAAAATCTAGAGACTTGGCTGTTGTTCTCAGCCAATCTAGTGCACACATCCTAAACGAAACGATGCGAATCCACACCATCACAGGGTGGACAAAAAAATGTCGTGGAGATTTCATGTCAATATGATCTCCAGAGGCTAACCATGACTGAAAGTGGACAAAGAAAAACACAAGTTGCTATTCCAGTTATCATAGCTTAAAATGGCTACCACACCCTCAATCGATGCCAGCCTGCTTGCAATAACCAGGGAAGTTGGGAGTCTATAGCTACTCCTTTGATACTGTTGAGTTCAACATTTGAATCGTGTTTGCTACTGGCTGTATGAATGCACAAGTATCTGTCCCTACCCAAAGTAGTACCATTGGAAATACTGTCAGCGCACATAGAGATTGAGATGCCTTTTTCTCCGAATCTGGCCAGCCAATCCCTGCCATTTGCTTTTCTAACTTCATCAAACCAAGTATCAAATACTTTGCGGTCCGTATTGGTAGGAATAGTGGTAAACGTGCAAGCCTGGTTTGATACTATAGTGTGTTTCGGGAGGCTTATTTTTTCAAAAGTGAAGAAGTTGATGAAGAAGAAATGTTCGCCACGATGAGCAAGTAACCAACCAAACTTGGATTCTATGACTGTAGCACCTTGAAGTTCGGGCAAGCAGACAGTGCAACACTTTGAATGAGAATGGTTATACAAATAGCACTTCCCGCTTCTGTTGTTGCTGTTGTTTTGGATCCCATAGAACATGAGCCATGGTTGGTCTTTGGTGAACTTGGTGATTTCTGATCGGCCAGAAGGAGCTAATCGCCAGTGACGACAGACACTGCGAAATGTGATGAAATCCAGAAGTGGAAGACAGTCAGAGATCAGCTCCAAAAGTTCTGGAAGCATTTTTGACCAATTAGCCATCATATCGGCTTCTTGCTTTGCAGATTCCCTGCTGCTAGAAGCACTTACCATATAAGTTGCTCTGTCATTGTAATTACTCTGCATGATGCTGGCTAACTCAAGGTATTTTGAGAGTGTTGCACCCATAATCAGCAATGTTTTGATAAAAGATAGAACATTATGTACGCATTATAAATCATTAGGTACACATTAGAATGAATGATATCAGGAAAATCGGTAGAAGGGATATTTGCATCATTATAAAATGTATAGTAGAATCCAATTCGATAAGAAACATGCATGACAACACTACTGTTTCATAGAAAATGAATAACCAAACGACTTATGTGAAAGCGGTGAAGTAATTAATCACTTAATTGCAATGGTTTTCTTCCAATGATAATATGTTTTGGAACATCCACAGATGGGGTGGTTGATATGAAGGAGCGCCTGCTGAAAAGGTTGCACCCAATAGTGGTAGGGACACACACGCACTCACCCACACGGCATTCCATAATATATTAGCTTTTCCCTTACTCGGGTATATTACTTTCCCTTGATGTGAATAATGATGTTTTGTAGAGAAGATACACAAATGATATGAAACTATGGAAATGTAAGGCAATCTGCTAGTTGCTGTCCAGAGCTAATGTAGGAGATCTCCAACTGTTTCTTGTCCAGTCTCTCTTTAATGAAGAACCTGTCAATCTCTATGTGCTTCGTTCTATCATGTTGCACTGGGTTGTTGGCAATATTAATTGCAGACTTGTTATCACACAACAACTGCAATGGTCCTTCTCTCAGCAGGCGTAGCTCATGTAGAAGTGATCTCAACCAGATCATCTCACAAGTACTAAGCACCATAGCACGATACTCTGCCTCTGCAGTGGAACGAGCCACCAAATCCTGCTTCTTGCTGCGCCAAGAGACCAAGTTGCCCCCAACAAACACACAGTAGCCTGAGGTCGATCTCCTATCATCCAAGCAACTGGCCCAATCTGCATCACAGTAGCCTGTCACATTCATGTGACCATGACTACCAAATAATATGCCTTTTCCTGGACTATTCTTCAGATACCTCAGTATCCTGAAGACTGCCTCCATATGTCCAGTCCTAGGATCATGCATGTACCTACTTACCACACTGATAGCATAGGCAATGTCAGGTCTGGTATGACATAAGTAGATGAGGCGTCCAACAAGTCTCTGGTACCTCTCTTTGTCCACTGGCTCCCCTGATTGTGAATGCAACTTATGATTCTGATCAATAGGAGTAACTGCTGGACGACACCCCAACATACATGTCTCAGCCAGAAGATCCAGTGCATACTTTCTCTGTGAGAGAACTATACCCTTCCTGGACCTGGCAATCTCCAGTCCAAGGAAGTATCCCAACTGTCCAAGGTCCTTGACCTCAAACTCTCTCGCCAACCTCACCTTCAAGTGAGAGATTCCCTCTTCATCATCTCCAGTGATAATAATGTCATCAACATACACAACCAAAAGAGTGATCCGCTGCCCTGAATGTCTATAGAACACAGTATGATCACCATTACTCTGCTTGTAGCCCATGGTGATGACTGCACGCCTGAACCTGTCGAACCATGCCCTTGGAGATTGCTTCAGCCCATACAAAGACTTGTCCAGTCTACACACCTTTCCCACCGTCTGTTGTGTGCCAAAGCCAGGTGGAACCTCCATGTATACTTCCTCCTGTAAGTCTCCATGCAAGAAGGCATTCTTTACATCCAACTGATGCAATTTCCATCCAAAATTCGCTGCACAGGATATCAGTACTCTCACAGTACTCATCTTTGCCACTGGGGCAAATGTCTCATCATAATCGATCCCATAAGTCTGACTGTAACCCTTGGCAACCAGCCTCGCCTTGTACCTGTCCACCTTCCCTTCTGCAGTTTGCTTTACTGTGAATACCCACTTGCAGCCCACAGCCTTCTTCCCTGCTGGAAGTGAGACAAGTCTCCATGTCTTGTTCTTCTCCAGTGCCTCAAGTTCTTCGAGCATTGCTTTCTTCCACTGGGGATGTTGCTTTGCCACTCGCCAATCACATGGTATAGGGATAGACTGTAAGGATGCAATGATAGCCCTATATGCAGGTGTAAGAGAAGCGTAGGAGACATGATTAGCAATATCAGTCTCATATCCATACCGTACAGGAGGCCTGCCGGCATTGATACGAGGCTCCCTACGAGATGCAAGTGGAAGATCTAAACTAGAGGAAGGCAAAGAAAGGTTACCATCCGTGGTAGGAGAGGAAGGCAGTAAGGAGGTCGGGACTCGAGCAGGCGTGATAGACTGATCAACCTCGACATGGGGCAGTGGAGCTAGTGGTTCTTCAGTGGGGAAGATGTCTTCTTGTTGTCCTCCATCGCCATGACTATCCTTCTGTCTCCTGCTATATTTCCTGCCGTACAGCCTGTCTTCCTCCTCTTCCACCAAGGTCCTTCCTTCCTCCCTGCTATCAGGACCAGTACCAGTAGCCCTGACAGGGCATGGTATAAGTCCAACCACTACCCTCCTGTCATCAGTCTCCCCCTCTCGACCAACTCCTCCTGTGCTTGGAGAGGCCCCAGTATCAAATACTGATGTAGAATCTGTCAGTCCTCCATAAAACGGTTCAGTCTCCCTGAACGTCACATCCATGCTCACAAACAGCTTTCTTTCTGAGGGACTCCAACACCTGTAGCCTTTCTGATTTGAAGGATACCCAACAAATATACATTTAATTGCCCGAGCATCCAGCTTCCCCACAGAGGGTCTATGATCCCTCACAAAGCATGTGCATCCGAACACTTTTGGTGGAACTACGAAAGTGTTCTTTCCCATAAGAATCTCACATGGAGACTTCATACCAAGGATCCGTGAAGGCATCCTGTTGATAAGATATGTGGCTGTCATCACTGCTTCACTCCACAATATCTTAGGTACATTCATGGTGAGCATGAGTGACCTAGTTACCTCCAACAAGTGTCTATTTTTTCTTTCAGCAACTCCGTTCTGTTGGGGGGTGTTGGGGCAGGTGGTTTGATGAGTTATCCCACTCTCAGATAGGTAAGATGCAAACTCCCTGTTTACATACTCAGTCCCATTATCCGTTCTCAAGACACGGATCCTGGCCTCATACATGTTCCTGACACTTTTATGGAAGTCCTGAAAGCACTTCAGCGCTTCGCCTTTGTTTTTCATCATATAAAGCCATGTCATCCGAGAGTGACAATCTATGAAGGTGATAAACCACCTGAACCCACTCACTGAAGTCACTGGGCAGGGCCCCCAAACATCTGAGTGAATAAGATGAAACTTCTCTACACTCCTCATCCCTACACTAGGATATGACGTCCTAGTGTGTTTCCCAAATTCACATGCATCACATGTCAAATTCATTTCATTCACTCCATTTAAAATATCGGGATACATTTTACTCAAAATATCAAAGGGCAAGTGCCCCAACTGACAATGCAACAAAAGTACATCCCTTTCCTTCTCTCCACCAACGACAGCCAGTGCAGCATCCCCACTAGCTCTGTCAAGATACCACAGTCCATCACGCCTGACGCCAGTCCCAAGCCTCCTCCCAGTCTTCCTTTCCTGCAACACACAATGAGTAGAGTCAAAAGTAATGCTACAGTCGAGATCATCAACAATAGAGCCAACAGATAAGAGGTTGACTGGAAATGATGGGACGTGAAGGACAGAAGAGAGGCGTATGGAGGGAGTGCACTGAATAGTACCAGTCCCTCTAATGGGTTGGGATGTGCCATCAGCTGTCTGAACGGTTTCATGAATGGAATGTGGTTTATATGTGGAAAATTGTCTATATGCTCCTGACACATGACTAGATGCACCTGAGTCAATAATCCACTCTATATGATCTCTACATGAAAGGGCTAATCGGTTACCTGAGCCTGTGTGAGCGAAGTGGGCAAAGTTACCGAATGGCGAGGCAATATCCCCAGTCTGGTCTGCATGGCTCTCCGAGCTCTCAGTAGTAGACCTGGACTGTCTCCGCTGCTCTAGGTCTGACGCCTCAGCTGGCGTAGCCTCAATCATCACTGTCTCCTGTCGTCCATCAGCGGTAGCAAAGTTGGCCCGTGGGCCACCACGACCTCGTCCACGGCCTCCACGGCCCCAACGACCTCCTCCTCTGCCTCCAGTGCCACGTCCTCGTCCACTGCCCTTCTGTGGGCAGTTGAAGCTCAGGTGCCCCTTCACCCCACATGTGTAGCACTCTCGATCCTCGCTCACTACTGCCACTGGGGGTACAGCCAGTGCAGCCCGAGTGACCTGAGTACCCTCATCCTTCATAACCCTCAGTCTGGTCTCCTCCTGTGCCATTGCAGCTATGGCCTCCTCCAGGGATGGGATGGAGGATAGGTGGCACATACTCGCCCTCCTGGCCTCAAAGTCTCCATTCAGGTTCCTCAGAAAGTGTGTCACACGCCTACGCTCCACCCACTTCCTGTGTATCGCAGCGCTCCTAGGATCAGGTAGGTCAATAGGGTCATAGTGATCTAACTCTGACCAAAGCCTTTTCAACTCCGCAGAGTAGGCTAGAATAGTCATCTCCCCCTGCTTCAAGGTGTCGACCTTGCCCTGAACCTCCATCATGAGCATCACATTCCCTGCTCCTGAGTACATTTTCTCCACCATACTCCAAATCCCCGCAGCACTCTCTATGGCCTCCACCATCCCAGCAATGGGTGGAACCATCGATGTCATCAACCAAGCAGCCACCAGTGAGTTGGTGGTGCTCCAGACTTTCCAATCATCCACATCCTTGTCCAGCGGTTCCTTGCATGAACCCAGAACGACTCCTTCTAACCCCTTCGACCTCAGAATGAGAAGCACCCTCCTGGACCAACTGAGGTAATTCTTCGTCCCTTCCAATTTCACATCATTGGGCATCAATTCCAGCTTCTGCACTGGACGTGAAGGCGTCGATCCACTCGAGGATCCCAACTCCTTCGAAGCAAGTAGCTTCGTTATCTCCCCGATGAAGGCCTTCATGTCCGCTGAAGTAAGGTTGTCCCCCATCTCTTCAGATCCGCAGATCTCTCCTTTCTCCCTCCTTAGATCCGCAGATCTACTTCTCCTTCTCCTCTTCTAGGTCATACCCTAACCGTAAACCTATGGAGTCCTTTTCATGGCTCTACCATAGATCTAGGGTTAGGGTTTTTTTGGGATTCCCTTTTTGTGGCTAGGTAGGGCTTTGTGGGGCTAGAAGAGGACTTGAGAGAGGAGAAGAAGGCTATCGGCAGCGGCGGAAGCTGGCGGCGGCAGCAGCTGCGGCGGCTGGCGGCTGCGGCAGGCGCAGCGGCAGCGCGCAGCAGCGGCGCACGCGGCAGCGGCGGGCGCAGCGGCAGCGGCGGCGCGCTGCGGCAGCGGGCGGCGGCAAGCAGCGGCGGCGCGTGGGAGGGGCTAGGGGTTTGGGTTTTAGGGTTTTAGGGTTTTTAGCTCTGATACCAAGTAGGAAGTTGGGGGAAAATGTGATTAGCCTCCAAAGTGAGGCTATCACTTCTATTTATATGATTTCACACTTTCTTTACACACACACCCAATTTACTCCTCTCACACACACATTACTCAATAAGAAGATACACAAATGATATCAAACTATGGAAATGTAGAGCGCATAACGACGAGTGGATAAGATCTGGAACATGTATTTTGATATGCATATGTACTTAGAATCTAACTCTGTATCATCAGAGTGTCAATATGAGTATCCTATCTGTGTTCCAATTTTTAAATGAAATTCATACTCAGACATGAATATGGAAACATAACGCATATTCAAGTCCATTGTTATCGGAACACACACACACACACACACACAGTTCATATGAAATCTTTATTAGGTTATGGATTTTCGATTACTGTCAAAATGAAAAGGACATGATATGGAACCTGTATTCTATAATAAACATGCATTTAGTTACTATTTCATATTCTAGTGTAGCACAGATACTGTATTTGTTTCCTAATTTGGATATGAAATTCCCAGTGATACACTGATGCAACTATGAAACTGAACCCTGTGACTTTTGCATTTTTTGTCTGAACATGGAGATATATGTCATATCAAAATTGAAAAACAATATTCATAACCATATTAGGTCATGATTAAGATTATAATTCCATATTATATGTTAGAAACAATATATCATACTTGTATTTATTATTGGATTATAGATTATTTGGGTAAATTAAATGTAAACAAATACACGTTTGGTTATATACACGCAGAGTAATACATGGTAGAGGTGTACTGACTTCCTCTAACGGATTCATAAATCTTTATTTGATTTCTAACATGGTATCGTAGCTAAGGGATTCACACAGACATTTAGAGTGAATTATTTGGATACTTTTCCCTAGTAGCGGGTCTTAATTCTATTTGGGTTATTGTCTTAGTTGCGGTTAACTAACAATGGCTTATGGGACAAAATAAATTGCCTTCTTGCGAAAAGCCATTGAGGAGAAAATCTATATGGAGCAACCTGCAGGGTATGTTGTTCATGAAAAGGATGTCATACTAAGCCAAAAATGCAAACTACGGTCTAAAACAAAGCCAACATGCATTTTTCAAATTCAGTGAATGGTAATAAATGCTGATTTTAAGAAGTGCCATTCAAATCACTCAGTGTTCATTGGTCGAACTATTATTGGAACATTAGTTCTCGTAGTGTATGTTGATGATATATTTTTGATCGGTAGTGATGTTGCGAGCATATAGAAAACCAAGAAGTTTATATAGTAACATTTTGTAGTAAAAACATGACAAGACCAAGGTACTTTCTATGGATTGAAATTGCTCATAATAAATAAGGATGGTTCTTTCCAAATGAAAAATGTGTTATTGACTCAATCCAGAAGACATGGCTACTTGGTTGCAAACTCTTGAATACTTTTACGGGTACAAATGCATACCTATAAGATGTGTTAAGATCATAGTTTAAGGATGTTTCTCAGTATAAAAAATTGATTGGCTCTCTTATCTACCTCATTGCTACCGTGCCAGATATCACATATACTATCTAGTTATTGAGTCAATTTATCTATAAGCTATGAGAAGTTCACTTGCAAGTAGCATAGTGGAAAATGATTGCGGTAAGAAGATATGGACATCTGAAGATTAGGTTTTTCAGCCTCAGGCTATGCTCGTGTCGAGAAAGATAAGAAGGCTTCTGATGGTTACGATACCTATGTTTGTGGAAACTAGTCTTCTGGAGAAGTAAGAAACATGTTGTTATATGATTTTGTTATAAAGACCGAGTATCAAGATAATGTGGCTGAAGACTCTGCTGTATGAGCTTGGATTTTTACAGGATGAGTATATGCATATGTTTTGTAATAATTAGGCCATCAGCTGTAATACTAAAATTCAGTATTTCATATGAGAACAAAGAATGCAGAGTTGGATTATCATTTGTTCGAGTTGATGTGACAGGGAAGTAGATTTACAACCTACACACTCCTTCATTAAAACAAACAACTGACATACGTAGCTTGCTACCAACAGGGTTGGATTATCATCTTGAAGGAGTGTTAGACTTTGTTTGAGTACTTGGGTATATAAACTATAAGCACACCTGCTTGGTTATTTATAAAAAGAGTAATACAAAATATATATGGGGATTCACTTCAGCTAACTCATTCTCAAATATTTCTCTAATTTCGAATATTATAAAACAAATATGGGTCTAGATTCGGATTTATCCAAGAATTAATACAGAGAAAGGTTCTCTGTTGCTACTTGGGTAACCCGAGTTACATTTTTGAACATAAATATGAACTTTAAAACTAAATTGGAATACACACGTCAATTATACATCCCTTTGTTCTTTAATATCCAAATTCTACATTCATGCTTAGATGTGGATACATATATGTTAAAATTAGGATATTGATATTTTTATTAGATATGCACTTATACCAATACCAATACAATGTTATATGGTATGTCTCTTCCTTTTATTTCAGGTGATCAGAGATGGTGTTGAGTCTATTATGGCATATCTCGACATGAGGATAACAATAATGAGATCCATGTATTTACAGTATTGGAATGAGGCGAGAGATCAACGAGAGAAGAGACAAACTATTATTGCAAATTAGAACATTACCATTGTGGTATAAGTTATTGAAATTAGAATATCAACGAGAGGGTGTTGCTAACGACAACATTGTGATTATTAACGTGCAGTCAAAAAACAATGAATCAAAAAATTCCCTGAATAGCAAAACTTGCTCATCAAGTGGACGTAAAAGAACCGAATTTTTGCAGGAGAAAAAGCCTAATCTAATTAAAGAGAGATTTTTGCGATGGAAGCATAATGGACGTACCTCTATTTCTCGTTCCTTTTCCAAATCTCGAACGAAGAAAACTCAAAACTAATTGGTTGGCATATACTCGGTGTTTTTTGTTCTCCAAGCAAAAGATTGTTAGGGTTTTAGAATAACGAGGTTGGATTTATATAAGGGTGGACTGGGGTATATTTGACATTTAATGCATACTGTTATATGTGGAAGAATTTTATTTAAAGAGAAACTCTTGAAACGATAAGCGAATTATAGATGTAACCTATCTTAATTTATTAGAGATCCGTAGTAGATAATGTCAAACGTGTTATGAATCAACCACCGGGGGAGGAGCCCCCAGCTCTTTATTTATAGGCAATTGGGGGAATACAGATATGGGCTTACAATGGTATGTGTCTATCTCTAGGATAGCCCAGAATCTCACCCAACTACGGTTAAATAACCGTTCACAACACTCCCCCTTATCCAGCCATAGGTGTGGACTCTGCTCGTGAATGCTTCAGGATTCTGAGCGTATAAGAGTCTCACATGGGGTGGATACTTCAGGATCCTGAGTTGGTGAGATTTGCCTTGTTAAAACCTCTAGCTATGGAAAACCCAGTGGGGAAAACCATAGTTAAGGAAAAAGAGTGCAAACGCTCTTTAACTCCCACTGATTTGTACAAGTGACTCTGCTCATGAATACTTCTGGATTCTGAGCGTCACAGAGGGATGGATACTTCGGGATCCAGAGTTGATTTGATTTGCCTCGTTAAAACCTTTGGCTATGGAAAACCCAGTGGGAAAAATCATAGCTAAGGGAAAAGAGTACAAATTCCCTCAACTCCCCCTGATCTGTAAAAGCTCTTAGACTTTCAGATATCTTAGGCTTATCTCATCACTCCTATTTACAATATTCCGAAAATGTACACAGATTACAAATTTTGTCACCATCAAGCAGCTGCTGAATCCAGAAACTCTGGAGAGGTGTGCTAAGTTTCGTCGCCTCTGATGTGGTCTTCAGACTATATGGTCAGCTCCACAGAACCAGCCTCTATCCCAGTCGTCACTGGGATGTGATGTACCACCAGGCGCCCTTAAATACACCTTTGGTGTGATTCTGGAATGGTGAGGATCACGGAATTATAGGATGATGTTGCCTTCATAAGTTGCTTTGCATATTTGCAGTAGATGGTCATCCCACTGTTGGTACCTGTTCTGTGATTTCTCAGTATATGGACCGGACCTGTAACCTGCATTCGCATAAACATTGGAGGATGCTACTACATTTTGTAAGTCCAAATATTTCGACCCTTGGAGGAAGCGCAGAAGGCTTAACTCAGGTCTAATGGCCCTTTTTAGGTGCCAACTATCTCTGGCTAATGAGTTTACTGCAATTGCTATACCGGGACACATGCAGTTAGCCAGGAGTGCATGATTGCACTTAGATAAGGGACTTTAGGACCAGTTATATCCTCCCCCTCTTCCAGCGATCGGAAGGGTTCTTTTTATACATCCAGTAAGTGTACCACCGTAGGTGTACTTTGGATGACAATGGTCCTGTTAATTTCTCCAACGCACATCTGGGCGTTTGTAACAGGATTCTACGAGCCATGACTTTATATTTGCCTAGGTCTTTTCATGTTCAAAGGTCAGGCTTGTACATGTAGTTCGGTTTTCTCTTCAGGAGATCCGATGAGATTTTAGTTGTCTCCAACTATGATCTCTAATCCTGTTCTTTGTACAGATGCAAAGAAAACCTTCAGTATGAATCATTGACTTGTCAAGTGATTCTCTTGGTTGTACATTTATTTGTTATACTTATATTTCTTCATTTGAATAGACGTCCCGAAGTCTATTAAGAGCTTTTAAGGAAATGTGGAAATTATCTTTGCAAGATATCCACGAAGGTATGCCGTCACAACATCCAATAACGGCATATCAAAAATTTTCCTTCGCCAAATCGTAAGGTATTCGCTTTTGATAACTTAGGGAGACCGATGCATCATTTATGAGACATGCTCATTTGAATTTGTTCGATCCCTAGTTTCAGCGAAATTTTCCTTGGGATATAGGTTGTACCGTATAGCATACGATTTTGTATTTATTTTTCTTATGTTTGCAATACTTTGTTTTATCCACAGGTTTGACACCTTTTGGTGTCTGGACTTCAGGTCCGAACATTTCACGTTTCATAAGTGAGTCTAGCTCATCTTTTATTGCCACGTTCCACGTTTGGCCAATCTCTACGTTTGCCATCTAGCAACGGAGTGTGGAACAATAATTTATAAACATCATCGCCATTGCGATGTATATGGCAATATGATACGTGAATACATTGTCGACAATTTATGTTCTATCTATCCAACACCTCCCCAGTAAGTACAACATTTACTTAATTTCACTTTTTCCTGGCAATTCCTCTGCAGTGGATTACGGGAAGGGTGATGGTGTGGACAGGAGCTCATTGTCCTGTGGTAGTATTGTCTTAAGGTCTCCAGGAGTTTCTGTCCTTGGAGCCTGGTGGTCTGCCTCTTTTCTGTTGAGGATCAGCCACTTCTGCTGCTGGTGGATTGCATCCATTCTCGGGGATGTCAATCCTAGCTGGAGTTTTTGCAACAGGGATGTGTGATCTGACAATCTTCTGGTTGTCAATAAATGATTCCGGTAATTAGTGAACAGTGTTCTGTATGTGGAAGATCTTCTGGATCTCATCTACACATTGTATTGTTACCGGATCATAGTGGGTCAAGCTGTTTGTATCCCACGTTATAATTTTCTTCGCGCCAGATTTTCCAGTATCTGGGCCTATTTTTGGGAAACTCGTCTCATCGAGATCACAGTCTTCAAGGTGTGCCTTAATTACGTCCCCCGTTTGGGGTTCTAGGTATCTTATAAGTGAGGGTGAGTCAAACCCTGCATTGATACCTAGGCGACGTTGAGTACCGTTTTGGTCCTCTTTGGTGGTGCAATGTGGATTTAAGACTGCGCGACTGAAGATTCTCAGATGAGAAATGTTCGGTGGCATTCCATATACAAATTGCATTGGAGACTCTGACCTCCAGAGGGTCTTATTTTCATTTACGATGCAGCATGCAGAGTTTGCATGTCCCCATGCATCCATAGACAATCGGGATTTAATGGACGTTCAGTCCATTGGAGTCTACTTTTCAGTGACTCTGCCGGCCCATTTTGGGTATGAACATGCGGCACTTGTATGTTCATTTTCAATTCCCGTTGATTGGCAGTACTCTTGAAAAGACTGGGAGGTATATTTCCCAACATTAACCAGACTTATTTACAACATTTTATTGTCTGGGAAATGTGCCCGCAACATTTTTATTCTTGTGCCAATAGCTTTGGAAAAGCTAAGTTGCGGGTCTTGTAGTAGACATACGTTCGAATATTCTGAGGATGCATTTATCAGTACAATGAAGTACCAAAATAGCCCACTAGGGGTGGTGGATTTTATCCACATCTGTCTCCTTGTATTCTTTTTGAGGAAGCGTGGAGATCCTTTTTCAACTTTTCGTGGAGATGGCCTTGTAATTAATCTTCCCTTATAGTAAGGGATGCGAGGGAATTTTCCCTTCTGAAGAATCTTCTGGTTCTTCAAGTCATACCCATAGGATAAGATGTTGTGCATCATCACAAATCCAGGGTGGCCAAGTCCATCATACCAGAGTAAAAACTCGGCTGATGTAGGGCACTTCAGGTGCTCCGTTTAATTCTGCTTCCTTTCTCCGAATCTTCGTATGGTAGAGGCCTATAAGGCTCTCAAAACGTTCAAGTGTGGATTTTACTACTTTTTCTTGAGACGTTGCATACGGTAATTTTTCATTTACATTTGCTGTTTCCAAGTGGGATCCGTTGAAACAGATGTCCTTGAAACTTAGAAAGTTTCTTTTGGAATTCGGAGGGATTAGTGCATCCATTATTTTTGTGTCGTTTGGGGGCAACTGTGTTGCATTCCATGGATCTTCAATATAGCCCTGATATTGGGCTTTGTATTGAAAGAAATCGTACGTGTTTATTGTCTACTAAGCATTTATGAGAGCAGTTTCAAAAGATGAAACGTATCGGCACATGCATATTTAGATAAACATTTTCATTTATTGTATACTAAAAATTTTATTCAAAAACAGATTGCATAATGCAAAAGCTCTCATAACATGAAATGTTCTAAACAGTTTGCTAAGATAAAAGTAAAAGCTAAACAAGCATGTCGTCATTTTCGAAGTCGTCAGCTGAAAACTTGACTGGAGCATCAGAGGTCATCAGGTTTGTTTCAGCTTTATTTTTCTTGTTCTCTTTATACAAATCCTGGAGGTGCTGCGAAGTTCGGCACATTTTGGACCAGTGGCTTTTCATGCCACAATTATGGCACTGGTCTTCCCATTCCCTCTTGGGTGGGGGTGAATCATTTTTGTCATTTCTGTGCCACGTGAACTTCCGCTTACTTTCATTATTTCGCTGTTGCTGTGCATGGCCCTTGGCATTTTTCTGTTGACCCCCCTTCTGTGGTCTTTCTTTTCTTTTATTATCTCTCTTTTTTTGAAAGAAGAGGAATGGTGAGCTTCTGGTAGGGGGGCAGTGCCGGGAGGACGCATATTGTGAGTGGCGAGAAGAAGCTCTCTGTTTTGCTCAGCCATGAGTAAACATGACAGCAGCTCAGAATACTTGGTGAACCTGTGTTCACGGTATTGCTGCATGAGTATCGCATCTTTTTCATGGAAGGACGTATACGTCTTTTCCAGCATGCGATCTTCTGAGACATTCTCACCACACAACTTCAGGCGTGAGGTGATGCTAAAAAGTGCTGAGTTGTACTCAGCAATGGACTTAAAGTCCTGTAGTCTCAGGTTCTCCCACTCATATCGTGCCCTTGGGGGTATAACATCTTTCTGATGTTTATTCATGTCCGCAAGGGCAGTCCATAGCTTAAATGGAACTGTGACCGTAAGGTATTCAGCCTTTAAGGTCTTGTCCACATGGCGGCGAATATAGATGGCTTGCGCCTTCTCTATATCGCTAACATTTTCTTTTTCAGTCACAGCAGCGATGAGGGACTTTGCCCGCAGGTGAAACTTTACATCTAGCTACCAGCTTAGATAGTTTCTATCTGATGCTTCCAGTACTTCGAAATTAACGCTTGCAATATTAGCCATTTATCTAGCAGAGCACAAACATGCATGAATTAATAATTAATCAGAGAAAACATTTTCATGCGGAGGCAATATTTAACGAAAAGCTAAATGTGTGGATCGGCCAGTCCCACAAGAAAGAGTCCAAAAAAGTCCACAGTCCAAATTATACAAATTTGCAGCTTAACGAAAATGAAAATACAACTTTGGAAACCCCGTGGATCCCATATGATATCTCCATCTTCAAGCGTGGCCTCCGTCTCCATGGAAGTTGGTCTTCTTTCTTTGACATTTACATAAATTCCTCACTACAATTTCTCTCAAAAATAAAAGAAAAGTGCGGGAAATAAACTGTGGGACTAAACGGCTGATCCAAAAAACCACATTTAGCAATTCATGAAGAAATATTGTGCTCATCAACATTTTCATCACAGGCATCACAGGCATTTAATATTCGCAGAGATGGATAAATAATTTAAACACTTAATAATTATTGGACCACTGGACAACGTCATACACTGTTAGGTTATGTTACTAACGGCAGAGCGGTCGCAGGATCTTCCTAATTATTAAGTTTTAAATACAATGCACAACCACGCATATAATATCCAACAGAATATACCAGAGATGCAAAGCATGTAAATATGATTTTTACAGAAAAAATCATTACAATGCAAAGGTTGTAAATTGAATGGGTTTAATCAATTAAATTGATTAAGAGCCCAAAATAAACATTTTCTTTGTCAGAGGGAAAAGTTTCCCTCATCATCCCAAAAGCCCCCACAAGAATCCCCAAAAAGTCCTCGCCTGCCCGATATTTGTCCCGTAATTTACCGTGTTTTTTCACGAATATTTTGCCCTTAAATCCCCTTTTTAAATTAATTTTTAGGCTAACAAGTTGCCTTTTGAGGCGAGTTTATAGCCCTTTGCCTCCCCCATTTTTTTTTCAGATAAACCAGCCTACGGGCCTGAAGCCCGCAGTCGACCTATGGGCTTCAGGCTCATAGGTTTTTTTTTTAAATCTGTGGGCCTGAAGCCCACAACAGGTCTATGGGCTTCAGGCCCACAGACTCTGATTTTTTTTGAATTCTGTGGGCCTGAAGCCCACAGATCTGCTGTGGGCTTCAGGCCCACAGATCTGCTGTGGGCTTCAGGCCCACAGATCTGGATTTTTTTTTGAAACTAGGGTTTCATGTGGGGGGGGCCGGCGTCGCCGCCGCCCCCTGCAGGGGGCGCGGCCGCGGAGGCCGCTCCCCCTGCAGGGGGGAGCAGCCGGGGCCGCCCCCCTGCAGGGGGGCGCGGCCTCGGGGGCCGCCGCCCCCTGCAGGAGGGGCAGCGGGGGCCGCCCCCTGCAGGGGGAGGCGGCCAAGGTGGGGGGGGGAGAGGTTTCCGGCGAGGTGGGTGGGGGGTGGGTTTCCGGCGACGGCTAGCCGTCGGAGGGATCAAAATTAGGGTTTTGACCCTAAAAATTGAGTATTTGGGATGAAAAGTCCGTCGTTTTCAAGGCGACAAATAATCCCCATATCGATCTTGCGAGATCTAGGGGAGGGGTAATCATACGTATGATTAAAAATATCGTTTTTAGTGTTTTTACCTCTATATCCGTCCTCCGGATATAGCGACGGTTGCTCGAAGCCCTACGCGGATGACGACCCTTGATGGAGGAAGCCTTGCACCGCGCTCGTGGATCTCCCGTCTCGCCTTCGCCTTCGCCTTCGCAACAAACGGAAAGAAAATTTTGTGGAAAAGAAAATTTTTAGAGTCGTGCTGATAACGTGTTATGAATCAACCACCGGGGGAGGAGCCCCCAGCTCTTTATTTATAGGCAATTGGGGGAATACAGATATGGGCTTACAATGGTATGGGCCTATCTCTAGGATAGCCCAGAATCTCACCCAATTACGGTTAAATAACCGTTCACAACAAAACGTATTTTAAAAAAGGCCATATGTTTTGTTTTGTTTTGTTTACTTTAGCTTAGGTTTTTTTTGGGTCGGGGCATGGCGGCTGCGGCGACGACCTGTCTTTTACACGTGTTGATACACTAGAAAAGAATGCTGAAAAAAACTTAAAAAATAAAAGAAAACAAATCCTATTGTAAATAGATAAGATTGTATCTACTGTATCTCATCGATGTATAACTCTACCATCCACTATAAATAAAGGCATGCGGTCTTCCCCCAAGGATACACATTCATTACACGTTATCAGCACGATCTAAGTTTTTCGAAGATCCGTTCGTTGCGAAAGCAACGAGAAGACAGTAGATCCATCACGTGCGGACTTCATCAACCTCCACGCATTTGCGTCATCAACCATCGCTAGATCTAGAGGTATTACTTCAAATCTCATTTTAAATCATGATCATGATGCATACAACGTCGATTTCGCAAGATCGGACTAGAAAGAAATCGATTTTTTTATCTTCCCTAGATCTAAGACGACGGCTTTTTACTGTCGGAAAATACATGGATGAGATACAATAGATATAGTCTTATCTCTTTACAACCAACTCTTTCTATTTACAACGCTCCACCTTATCCAGCCATAAGTGTATACTCTGTCCATGTATACTTTGGGATTTTGAGCATCATATGAGTCTCACAAAGGGGTGGATACTTCAGGATCCCGAGTTGATGGATTTGCCTCGTTAAAACATTTGGCTATGGAAAACCATGTGCCACACCCCGCTTCCCATTCTACCGAGAACGAGGACGCGGGCGGGTCCGCGGCGTGCTTAAAACAAGGAGGAGTACCTTTTTTCTTCGCTTCTCTTTTCTTCCTCCTTGGTTTAAACACACTAAGCGTCTGTGTAAACTGCATGTCCTTGCATGTAAATTTAAGAAGCAGCTCAAACAACATTATTACATATCCAGCGTACAGTATTTAAGATACATTTTGGGACTAGCATGGCCAATACAAACAAACACAAATTACATTATTTCAAATATAAAGGTGCAGTCGCGAAGATAATTGTCTAGTCTTCAGCGGGTAGGTACTCCACTTACTCGTCAAGCACTGGCTCGACTTCTGCTGTAGTGTCTTAAGAGGACTCACTATCGATACCTGACAGACATTTCGTAAAATAACAAAGTGAAATATCCGTCAGTGAGGTTTACTCGGTAAGATAATTTCCAAAACAAATTGTTAAGTATTTTAATTAATCCAAGCGAAAATCAAGATATAACCATAATCAATGTTTACGTCGATGATGATTGCGATTCTAACATTGGCTCATGCATTCACAACCAGTCAGGTTTGGCCAAGCAGGTTCACTATCCCTGCAAGCAGGGTGACCAAAACTTGGACGCAAATGATCCTAGACACCGGGTAAAACCAATGATAAGAATGCCAATTAAAATCTCTGTTTCCATCAATTTAGCTATAACTTTATAATCAAGCTTGGTGTGAGTACTTAGAAGCAATTAACCAGTTTAAAATGAAAGAGTTACGGCAATTAAACAATTAATAGTAATTTTGCAACCTGTAGCAGTTAATCATTTGATACCAATTTTGCAACCTGTAGCAGTTTAACGTTTAATAGCAAATAGCAACATGTAAGAAGAAGATATTAAAGCAATAGGGACTAATTTGCATATGATGCAAAAGAGATTAAATGTGTCTTAAATTGTTTAAGACTATATTTAATTAAATAAACGTGTTGAAAAGGTTACCTAGATGACGGGATCGTCCTGCTCTAAACGCAGGTTCAAACCGCGTCAAAAACGGAGTCCAAATACACAAGTTATAGCCAAAACAAGTCAGCCCAAACTGTTGGACTGAAACCAGCGAAAATGGAGGCCCACCAAGCCCGAATTTTCTGGTTAGGGTTTTTTGAAACCTGGGTTTTTTCTTGACGGCTACGTTTCTAAGAGAAGCATGACTTTTGGCTAACTTTGGACAATTGTTTGAAGGGTCAAACGGACTCGGATTGACGAGCCGTTTTTTCCTACGCGTTCACCGTTGAACCCTCTTTGATTTGGTAGGTTGTACCAACATTGAAGCTCAACGGTGAGGGAGTTAAAATTCGAGGAAGTTTGCTCTTTGTGAAAGGCAAACTAACTTGATTTAATTAATCCCAAATTAATAGTCCCACCTCGGTTGTGGAGAAAAGGGGAGAGTCAGCCGCCTCTATAAATAGAGGCCCTCCCCCTTCCTCATAACTTGTCCCAAGCTCTAGATCTGAGCGGCTCTCGTAAATGTTGGAGCACGCTCGGATCTAAGCTAAATTAATATTCTCCTCTCCTATAAATTTCTGCCTTGCTCCTGAGGGCTCTAGCAAAGCCGCAAAGGAGTTCGGATTCAGATCCGAAATCTAGGCGGAGGTTTCACTCGCGTGAAACTTTCTTCGGCGCGTGGTTGGCTCGGCGAAATGGGATTGATCGCCTCGGGATGCGGAGCGGTTCGAGGAGCAGTTCGGGGAGCAGTTCAAGGAGCGGCTTGGCGTGGGACGGGAGCAGCTCGGAAGACGGTGCGGAACATCTCGCCTGCCCCAGGGCTGAGATTCCGGGTATGTGTTTAAGCTTTTCATTTAATTATTCGCAGTAGTTAGATCCCTCTTGGGGTGGTCAGATCCACCCCAAGTTGGCAGAGTTCCTGGCTAATAGGGTCTGGTTCCTTAGGGTTGCATGTTAATTATATTAACATAAAAATTTTCCGCTGCATTTCTGTCTATGTTCCGTCCAACTTAGGACGGGACTAGAGTTTTTGTGCCCTAAGGGTCCCAGAAAACCCTTCAGTAAGAAGAAGATATTAAAGCAATATGTAATAACCGATCTATTCTAGTGCTAAGCCCATGTCCAAGAGTACGAGAAATGACCAACATACACCCCGTTGCGATGGCCAATCCGAAACGCTGCTCACTGACCCTATATGGCGACGGTCAAGCTCTAACCTCCTTAAGTGTGAAGGTATTCGATCGGGGCATCCAGTCACTCCTTAACACTTGTAACCATAGACTATCCCAATCCCACAGGTCAAGTCAAGTACCAGGCTAAAGTATGTGTACGATCAATTTATATTGAAGTTCCATCTTCCATTCATTTATATTGAGTTCCATCTTCCATTTAGTCTATTCAATTTATTTGCATCATATTAGATGCGTATGATGTCTCATCAGTCCATTCAATAATCTCAACCAATTTTACAGTTTTGTGATTTAGTTACGCAATTATACGAAGTATAGAAATGCACAATAATTTAAAGAAACGAGCATAGAAAACGGTTTTGACTAAGCAAATGAGTATAAAAAAGTATAAAATATTTTTCTAAGTCTACTAAACATTTTTCAAGATCTTAAAATAATTAATGTGGATTTTTCTTAATTTATATGACCCAAAAACTAATTAAAACGAGGAAATGATTTTTCATTATATTTTTCAAAGATTTCTCTAGGAAAAACCATACGTCAAAATTCTTCCAACAAGGGGTCAAAATGACCGTATTAACAAGTACTACAACACATATATTTTTTGTACGTTACTGTACGTGAAAATCTCATGATATGAATTTTAAAGTGAATTTAACTTTATTGAGTTTTGCCTTTGAAAAATTATTGTAGGAGATATACTTGCCTTTTGGCGATGAAACCAGCGCCAATGAGTTCGTTTCGTTGTTTCTGATTTTCTAAGCCTTGTCTCTTATTTTTCTGAGGCCTGTACAATTTATTAGGAATTTATTTCAATCAGTCTATAAGTATATGTATTTCGTATTTTGTTACATATTTTCATATTAAAACCTATGACACGTCGTTCTCACCCTCGAAGGATGCCGCAGAGAGTTCGGAGGGGGGAGTCGACGACGGAGGCGACGACGTGGTTGAGGCAGAGCGGAGGAGGGCGGTGGCAGCGGCAAGCAAACAGAGAGGGGAGAACGTAGGGGAGGAGCTGGGGGTGGCGTTGTCGCTGTGGCGGTGTTCGAGGGTTTCGACGGGAAGAGGAGACGACAGTTGGCGGCTCAAGGGTCGCTGGGTTGTCGTCGTCGACAGTCTGCTCATCGGAGGATGCGGTGGGCTCGAGGGAAGGAGAGGAGGAGGCGCTACGATGGCAGCATGGGCGGTGAACCGTCGGAGTGTGAGTGTCACAGCGAGGCTGTGGGAGGCGGACGGGCAGCAATGTGAAGGGAGGAGGAGTGGACGGACGTGGGGGTTGCCAAGTTAGAGGGGGTTGGGCGGTGTGGTGCATGTCAGAGGAGGGTGGATGGGGCTGCGGGCTTTGTGGCGACGGCGGCGGCGGCGGCGCCGTGGGGGCGGAGCTCTTGGAGGAGGGTGGCGCTGGAGAACGGGGAGTGGGAAGAGAGAGGGGGAGGTCGAAGACGAGAGGGGGATAGAGTTGAGCAGGCTACCGTTGGGTTTTGGGCTGAGGAAATTGAGTGAGGGGGAGAGTTTAGGGGGGTTTAAATAAGGGTTTAAGAATTATAAAATAAATTAGTTAGTCAAAGGTGTAATTAATAGGTGGGTGGGGATTAATTAAGGGGGAATGAATGTGTTTAGGAGGGAAAAACATGGGTTTCCACGTTTAAGAAATTGGTTGTTGTTTAGGGGTAGGTAAGTTAATTAGAATAGTAAATATGGTAAGATTAGTAAGGTCATTAGTAAATAATATTGTTATCATTATTACCAAAATACCCATTTATCACATATGACTCCGAAAAATTACGAAAACATAGCCACATGTTCGTATCGACGCGAGAATCATGGATACGAAGTCCATTTCGAAGTTTGAGCTACGGAGTACGATTTTTAGGACAAAATGTTTAGGTCATGGGTTTGTGGGTTCTAGGTCGATTTGACTCCAGAAAATTACGAAATTAATATGGAGAGCACTAAATGACCATAGAATCACATGGTAGAATTTTGAAATCGTTTTGATAACATTTATATAGAAAATTAATTGATACGGCTATATCAGAAATACTTAAGTAGAAAATATTATATAAGCTATTTAAACTTTTTGACGACACTTAAACTTACGAATACATATTATTGTTGGATTTTCTGAGTCCTTATGGCAATA
This sequence comes from Scilla litardierei, assembly GCA_030789695.1. NCBI lineage: Eukaryota > Viridiplantae > Streptophyta > Magnoliopsida > Asparagales > Asparagaceae > Scilla > Scilla litardierei. The sequence goes on along the minus strand of CM061137.1, from coordinate 148,959,995 downwards.
AAATTGACATCTAGTCCAAGTCGGTCGGACGAAGAAAACAAAATTGCAACAGAAAAACAGATTTAAAACTATTTCAAATCTAGCCCTAAAGGAACAATCCTAGCCAAGATCTCTACTATTCCGGGGTTGGGTCTGACCAACCCTTAAGAATAGATATATCAACCTATTTGCAATTATAAACGCAAGCTAATAATTTAAACTACATACCTTTCACTTCGTTTCCGCAGAATAAGAAGCGTTGTTTTCAACAACGTTTCTTTGGCCCACCGTGCCGCTTCTCCCAAGTCGAACCGCATCCCGAGCCGCTCCACGTCCCAAGCCAAAGTGCTTTCCGAACCGTGTCGCATTCCGAGTTGAGCAACTCCCTTGTCGCCGAGCCAACCACACCCGAAGAAGATTTCACCTTGAGTGCATCCTCCATCAAGACTTCAGATCCGATCCGAGCTCCTTCGTAGCTTTTTTGTTAAAGCCCGATCAAGAGCAATGAAGAATTTAGGGAGAGAGGGAATAATTAATTTAAGTCTTAATCCGAGCGTGCTCCAAACTTTTGGGAGTGTCTCGAATTTTGAGACTTGGTGCGAGTTTTCAAGGAGAGAGTTGGCCCCTATTTATATAGGCGGCCGACCCCTCCCCTTCTCATCATATCCAATGTGAGACTAAAGATATTGAGTTGGAAAAATTAACTAAAATTTTCCTTTCACAAAGGCCAACTTTACCGAATTGTTCCTCCCTCACCGTTGAGCTTCGTAATTGATACAACCTATCAATTCGAAGAGCACTAAACGGTGAACACATAGAAACAAACGGTGCTTAATTTCGACTTCGTTTGACCCTTCAAACGTGTGTCCAAAGATCAGCCCAAGACTGATTTTCGTTCAAAAAACAGCCGCCAGACCAAACGCAGACTTTGGGGTTCCAAAACGTTTCCCTGTGGGCCCACAACGTAGGCCCCACAGCTGACGTGCACATGCTAGTTAGCACCCGCCAGCTGGGCGGGCGGGCCCCACATGGGCGCCTGGGCTTGTGCCCAGGCGCTGGGCGCCTGGGCCCCGCCTGGGCCCAAGCCCAGGCGCTTGAGCTTGGGGCCTGGCGCCCAGGCTAGCGCCTGGGCTTGTCCAGGGCCTAGCTGCTGGGCCTTTGCCCAGCAGCTCTTTGATCTGTTTTTTTAATCTTTAAAAAATATATAGGGCTATTTCTTATTGGGCCTTTTGATTACTATTTAAACCCCCTTTTAAATAGATTTTCTGGGCCCGTTTGGACTCCGATTTGAGAGCGGTTTTCTTCCCGAATTTCGTGGAAAAATCCTCTTCTTTTCTATGCTATTATAAAATATATTTATAAACATTTTACAATATTCATATTTTATTCTCTATTTACTATTGCATCATATGCAATAATCCACATCTTTAATGTTAAAATCCATTTGCATCAAATACAAATGAACTGAGGGCATACATCCCTCAACATCTCCCACTTGCACTCTGGATCAGATTTATCCCGAATACAGAAGCTACCTGCAACCTCTTTGCAGTTTGATGTTTTAGACTTATATCGCAAACTCTTTGCAACTTAATTAATTCACATACATCATATGTATTATATCCCTAAATTCTACCTATTACTTGACGAAGGTCTCACTCTATGTGAGACCCTATAGCCCGATCCTACTACAGGTGGGGTTCGAAACCATAGACGGTAGTGATCACGAGCAGCAGGTGTCGTCCCTGTTTCGGTATCATAATTATATGGTTAACTCATTGACATGAGTATTGTCGGGACCACCCTGACTGTGTCCGTGATGAATACTGCAATTTTAGTCCCATGTTCAAAACTATGTCGCCTAGTCAAGCCTAGGGTACGGTCAAACTGTCAACCCAATAGCTTGAACTTGGTTAGTTTCCATCGGACTTTAGTCAAATAATGTTGGCCTTCTTCCAACATACTTTGGCCAAAGTTTTTCACTAAAGACCGAACCAACGCATGCGACACTAACTTCCCATAACGGGAGAGACGAATTCTCTCTTGGTCATTACTCCCCTCGCACGCTTAAAGTGTCACCCAACCAAAAACCTTTCTACAGGCATTGTCTCGAAGCTAGGTCAGAAATCCAAGTTACACCGTTCACGTACAGTTTCGTATAATGAACTCAAGTCTAAGGACTAACTAGCCTATCATCACAGATGACATGATTGTTATGGTAACCATATGATAACTCTCGTTGGGTCGTTAGTGAACTCATTCTTCAATAAGCATCTGCATCTTGTCTCCGACTTCGCAAAGTCAAACGACCATGAGATCATCGTCACCACTTCATGGTGAAGACAAAGACACAATGGTCTATCATATGTTTCGATATCTTTTCTCGAAACATCTATGACCATGAACTGTTTTAGACTTATGCTACGTACGGTCAGACAATTCTCCATGATCGAGATCCTCATTTTGATACTGGTTTAACCTCGCATTAAGTCTTAGGACTTTACCTAAGTTCTAAGGTTGACTACATCATTATTAACTTAGATAAATTCTTACTATCCAGCTTATTGTAATTTTGAACAAGATATTTGTACACTTACATAGAGATAAATTGCATCGAGTTCGAGGGTATATCTCCTAACATCTTTCACTTGCACTCATGCCCATTTATCCCGGTATCTCATACCGCATTTACACATAAGTATCTCTAGACTTTATGTGGTCTTAGGATTCGATCGCGGGGCCTCGTGCTCCGTTGTCGGAACTTTCTGTGCTCATTAGCCGGTATAAGAAGGGGCACCGACCGACTAGATGACGATCCAGTCGGTCGGAAATCCTTCTCTGACCGACTAGTGAGCTTTCTAAATTTCCTGAGGAAGCTACTGTTTATCGTTAGTCGGTCTAAGAAGAGTTGTTGACCGACTAGGTTGCAAACTAGTCGGTCGGCAATGCTTCTTTAACCGACTAACTCATCATCTAAATTTTAGTATCAATACTATTCATTTCTTAGTCGGTCTAAGTTCATCTTTCGACCGACTAGTTGCTAAACTAGTCGGTTAAGTTTTGTACTCAGACCGACTAATTCTTGATTCTACTGTACAGTCAAGTTACTGTTTACTCTTAGTCGGTCTAAGAACGTTCATTCGACCGACTAGATGATAAACTAGTCGGTCAGTATTTGTTCATGGACCGACTAACTCTAAATCCTATTTTCGTTCAGGAGTTACTGTTTACACTTAGTCGGTCAGCGTTGGTCGACCGACCGACTAGTTGCCAAACTAGTCGGTCAGTGGTTGTTCTTTGACCGACTAGTCTGTGTTAAAACCCTAATTTCTGGGCAGCCGCCAGCCCAACCTATAAATACCCCTCCCAACCGTTTCTTCTTCCTCCAACACGATCCAAAACCCTAGAAACTTCCCCTTTGAGCCCCCATCTTCCTCCAAGCTCCATTTCTTCATTCCAAGCCCTAGAATCATCATCCAATCCAACCATTCACCCTATCTACTTCTCATATTCCCCAAATCTCCATCAAAATCCATCAAACCCATCAAAATCCCCTAAACCCTAGTTTCTCCAAACTTCCCCAATCTTTTCCAGATCTGGTCCTAGGGTTCCCCGGAGTGTTTCTTCCGCCTCCTCTCGGTAAGAAATCGATCTACCGTTGTTTTTATAACTTAGTTATACTTTTATGAAACCCTAATAATAAATTCATGTTGTTTGTTGATTGGTCCCCCAAAACAGCGATTTCCCCGTAGATTGGCATCCGTGTGACGAAGTGGTCGTCATCCCCGGTGCTAGGCAAGTGAAACTTGCCACTTAGGGTTTAGGCCATGTTTTAGGCCATTTGCTTATTGTAGGCGTAAAAGAGACTAGGCGACGAAATGATACTCGCCTAGGCCCAAATTGGGGAGTTAGCTTGACAACGAAGCTAATTCCGACATATAGCATGTTGCACAATTACCATGTCATGTTTACTTTCCATTAACGGTACGCAAATTAAATGTCATGTCATTGCATTGTTTTGGTGATCCCGTGTGATTGCGTAGCTTTGCTACACTACTTGTGTTACCTGGCTCGTGTTCCAGAAGCGAGCCCTGTAGTTGGAAACCCCAACGCTCGATATTGAATTGTGAAGCTAAGAAACAAGCTCCCGTGCGGGGCAACCCTGGCTCACTTGCTGGGCTCATGTGCAGGGTCCCTGGCTTGTTTACGTGTGGGTATAGGGGGTGAGGGTTAAGCGGCCATTCAACTGGGGGTCTGTTTGATCAACAACTGCAGTTGTAAGGCGTAAACTCTTTGGGGTGGGGTAGTGTTTGGGGCCGATCAGACTGACATGCTAGCCATTCAGCGAAGGGCGCAAACATCTACAAAACAACCGTGAAATGTGAATTGTGTTTAGTGCCGATCGGTCTGACATGTTTTACCATTCAGCGAAGGGCGTAAACACTTGCAAAACAATGTGGATTGATTGATAGTAGCGTAGCTACTCTTGTCTTGTCTTGTCTTGTCTTGTCTTGTCCCGATGATTGCTCTCATGTACAAATTGTCTTGCCATGTTTTAAATTGTGCACTCATGTTGTAACTGCCATGTCATGCATACTAAACTGTTAGGTTGCTAGTTACCTTACTTTCAGTTTCCTTGCCCAAGTCTTTTAGACTTGCTGACATGTGCCCCTTTCTCTTTTGGGTGACGCATGTTAGACCTCGAGCCTGAGTTGCCCGCTGAGGGTGAGGTGTTTGCGGACGCCGAGCTTGAGCCCGTGTTGGGCGAGGAGTACGTGGACACTGGGGACCAGTCCTAGTGTCTCCGTTGTGTTTTATTTTCGCTAGACAGTTGTTTGTTTATCGGTGCGTGGCACCTATACTTATTTATGTCGTTGCTTTTGTTTGGCCTTGTTCTGGGCCCTTAGACTCTTTCTTTTAGCCTGGTGGCTTTTCTGTGATGTTGAATACTTTGTGGACAATTGTGGGATTGGTATTTTATATCTGTCTCATATTATTATTATTATTAATGTTGTTTCGTTTGCAATTACAGGGACCTGCTTATACTAAATTGACGCTTATCGGGTTTGGGGCTTCACCGCTCCACTCCCGTGCGGACCTTTTCACGTCTCGCCTCCATTTTAGGGAAGCGGGTCGTGACAGGTTTTAGTGGTGGCCCATGTAGGTCATCTGTAACTGCAATTGTCGGGATAACGATAATAATGCAAGATTGTCCAACAAATAATTTCGACCCCTGAGCCCTAAGCTATGAGTCTAATTGTTTCGTTTTCTGCGTCATTAGATGGCAGGAAGGCGGATCACCCGAGGTGGTGGTAGTGGTGCGCCCCCTCACGACGAGGAGCCCGAGCGGGAGCCCACTAATGGGGAGATGATGAGGATGATGTTGCAAATGATGCAGGTTCAGCAGGGTGTGCTTCTGCAGGTGCAGAATGCTCCGGTGACTCGAGCTGCTCGGGTGGTGGAAACCCCTCGCTCTGAGCCCGGGGCGAAGCAGTTCCGAGAGCTGGGTCCTGCGTATTTTGATGGAACCCGAAGGTCCCCTAGCTGCTGATGAATGGATGAGGAATATCGAGGACAACCTGAAGATGTCCAAGGTCAACGAAGTTAGTTGGGTTGACTTGGCGAAGCGCCAGCTGAAGGATAACGCCAGGAATTGGTGGGATGCTGAGGAAAAGATGTTGGGAGAGCCGATCGTCTGGGCTACCTTTAAGGCCAGATTTGATGGTGAGTTTTTCCCGAAGGCTGCCAGGGAAGAGATGCTGCAGCGTTTTATCGATCTGAAGCAGGGGAACTCGTCGGTGGACATGTACCACCAGGAGTTCATGAGGTTTAGTCGGTTTGCACCAAAGATGGTGCAGGACGCTGAGGAGCGAGCTCAGAGGTTCCTTCAGGGACTTGCTTCAGAGCTCCAGAGCTTTGTGACCTCTTCGGACCGGGAATCTTATCAGAAGGTTTTGGTCGCTGCCAAGAGGCAGGAGCTGCTTGTGAACCAGAGGAAGGGGTTTGTTGTTGGTGCTGTGAGGAGGCCTGTGGAACAGGCGAGAGCTGTGGTTAGACCTGGATTCAGGCCTAATCAGTCCGCTCAGTTTAAGAGGCCGGGAGGGCCTATTCTGAAGTCTTGCCATTTCTGCGGCAAGCCTGGCCATATCAAGGATCAATGCCGGAAGTTTTTGGGACAGTGTCTGGTTTGCGGTGATGCCTCCCATGTCGCGAGGGATTGTCGGCATGCGGGTCCGCTGCGGAGGGCTCCTGTTGCAGCTCAGCCGTTGCAAGCAGCGAGCGCCTGTTCCTGCTGGACGGGGAGCGGCTCTTGTTCCACAGGGGCAGGCTTTTCGGCAGGCTGTTCCGCCGAGGAGGCAGGCATTTCTGATGACCGAGGGAGGAGGTCTTGGCCATGGATGAGGTCATTGCAGGTAACTTTCGATCTAGATTGTTCCTTCCTTAATTAAATTGATTGTTAAATTATGTGAATGCTTGTGTATGGTATTGCTAGAATAAGATTTGATCTATTAGACTGTTTGTTAGGTGTGGTTTTGGTTTGCACGTTCCCTGCCCGAGTCCTCTTTGACTCAGGTGCGTCGATGTGCATTTTGGCCCAGAGCTTCGTGGAGAAGCATTCCTTGTCGACGTCCCCTCTCTCAAAGAGTTGGAACATCGTCACAGGGAATGGAGTAGTCACTGTGCATCGTGGGTGCAGTCATTGCTCTGTGGTGGTTTGTGGACATGAGCTTTATGCTGATTTTATTGTCCACAACATCACCAACTACGATGCGGTCTTTGGGATGGATTGGCTTGCGAGCTTCTATGCTACGATCGACTGTCGTCGGAAGAAGGTGGTGTTCGAGATTCCCGGACATCCAGTATTCGAGTTCAGTGTCGTGGTAGCAGTTCGCTTGGTCCTGTCAGATTTCGGGCCAGGCCGGTGGAGGCTGTAGCTATGCGGTTGGAGCTGGAGTGGCCAGCTGTGGTGCGAGATTTTGGCGACGTCTTCCCCGAGGAGATGTCTGGTTTTGCCACCTGATCGAGCTTTGGAATTTTCTATTGATCTAGTTCCAGGTGCGCAGCCGATTTCGAAGGCGCCGTATCGTATGGCACCCGCGGAATTGGAAGAGTTGCGGAAGCAGTTGGATGAGCTGTTGCTGAAGGGTTATATTAATCCTAGTGTGTCTCCGTGGGGAGCACCGGTGTTGCTGGTTAAGAAGAAGGATGGTTCGCGTCGCATGTGCGTGGACTATCGGGGATTGAATGCGGTAACCATTAAGAATAAATACCCGTTGCCTCGCATCGATGATATTTTCGATCAGCTTGGAGGTTCGAGGGTGTTTTCAAAATTGGATTTGAGGAGTGGTTACCATCAGCTGAAGGTGAAGAGGGATGATGTTCCGAAGACAGCGTTCAGGACGAAGTATGGACACTATGAGTTTGTGGTTATGCCTTTCGGCGTAACTAACGCGCCCGCAGTTTTCATGAATCTGATGAACCTGATTTTCTACGACTTTTTGGATAAGTTTGTCATTATCTTTATCGACGACATTCTGATCTATTCGAAGTCGGAGGAAGAGCATGCATCGCACTTGAGGACGGTGTTGGAAATTTTGAGGAAGCATCGTTTGTACGCTAAGTTTTCGAAGTGCGAGTTTTGGCTGGACCGAGTTGCTTTTCTTGGGCAAGTGGTGACCTGGAGAATGGTATTTCTGTGGATCCCGAGAAGATTCGGGCCATCAGGGAGTGGCCTGTTCCGTCGTCTGCGTCTGAGATTCGGAGTTTCCTTGGACTTGCTGGTTACTATCGGCGATTCATTAAGGATTTTTCCCGTATTGCTGAGCCGATGACCAGGTTGACGCGGAAGGATGTTGCTTATGTTTGGTCGGGTGATTGTGAGAGTGCTTTTGGTGTTCTGAGGGAGAGGTTGACGAGTGCCCCTATTCTTGTTGTGCCTGATCGCAGCGGTGGATTTGAGATCTTTTGCGATGCTTCTGGCAAGGGTCTCGGTTGCGTGCTTCATCAGCACGGGCATGTTGTGGCGTATGCGTCTCGTCAGCTTAAGGTTCATGAGAAGAATTACCCGACGCATGATTTGGAGTTGGCGGCCGTTGTGTTTGCTCTTAAGATTTGGAGGCACTTCTTGTTGAGTGAGAAAGTGAAAATTTTCACCGATCACAAAAGCTTGAAGTATATTTTTACTCAGAAGGAGCTCAACATGCGACAGCGTCGATGGTTGGAGCTTATGGCGGATTATGAGATTGATTTGCAGTATCACCCCTGGCAAGGTGAATGTGGTTCCGGATGCTTTGAGTAGGCTTCCAGCGGTGATGATTTTGACCTCGCAGTGGAGATTGCAGCAGGATTTTTGCGAGTCTGGCGTGGAGATTGTTCTTCCTGGGGAGGCTTCTTCGTTGATGTACATGCAGGTGCAGTCGACGATCGCGGATCGGATTAAGGCTGGCCAGGCTGAGGATCCGAAGTTGGTGAAGATTCGGGAGATGGTGGAAGCCGGTCTGCGGACTGACTTTTTGATTCATGAGGATGGCTCGCTGAGGTTTGGAGCCAGGTTGTGTGTGCCAGCTGGGGATATTAGAGAGGAGCTGATGGTGGAGGCACACAGTTCGCCGTATTCTGTGCATCCTGGTGGCACCAAGATGTACCAGGATCTTCGCCTGAATTATTGGTGGCATGGTATGAAGAGGAGTGTGGCTCGAAGTGTGGCCAAGTGCTTGGTTTGCCAGCAAGTGAAGGCGGAGCATCAGCGTTCGGCCGGGTTGCTGCAACCGCTTCCGATTCCGGAGTGGAAGTGGCAGCACATCACTATGGATTTCGTGACTGGACTACCTCGGAGTCCGAAGCAGAATGACGCAATTTGGGTAATCGTAGACCGGTTGACCAAATCTGCGCACTTTATTCCGTTCCGAGTGGGACAGTCCACGGAGGTGCTAGCGAGGAGATATATGGAGGAAGTCGTGCGACTTCATTGAGTCCCCGTGAGTATCGTGTCTGACAGAGACACGAGGTTCACATCTCAGTTTTGGCAGAGTTTGCAGAAGAGTTTGGGTACGCGTCTGAGTTTCAGCACGGCGTACCATCCGCAGACGGATGGCCAGTCCGAGAGGACGATTCAGATTTTGGAAGACATGCTGAGGGCGTGCATGTTGGATTTCAAGGGTTCGTGGGAGGACCATCTGCATTTGGTAGAGTTTTCCTACAACAACAGCTTCCAGGCGAGTATTGGCATGGCGCCTTTCGCCGCTCTTTATGGGAGGAAATGTCGATCGCCATTGAGTTGGGATGACGTTGGTGATCGGGAGTTGTTGGGACCTGAGATGATCGTGGAGGCCGTGGAGATCGTCAGGAATATTCGGGAGAGGTTGAGGATTGCTCAGGACCGTTTTAAGCATTGGGCGGATGCTAAACGTCATCCTTTGGAGTTTCAGCCGGGCGACCATGTGTTCTTGAAGATTTCCCCGAATCGTGGTGTGATTCGTTTTGGGAAGCGTGGGAAGTTGAGCCTGCGATACATTGGACCATTTGACGTTTTGGAGAGGGTTGGCGAGGTAGCTTATCGCTTGGCCTTGCCGCCATCTTTGGAAGGAGTTCACAATGTTTTCCATGTGTCGCAGCTTCGTCGATACATTAGCGATCCATCTCATGCCGTGGATTTTCTCGGAGATCGCCGTTCGCTCAGATTTGACGTATGACCAGCATCCAGTGCAGATTCTGGACAGGCGTCAGAAGTCGCTCCGAAACAAGGTCGTCGATCTTGTTAGAGTGATGTGGCGGCACGGTTCGCCGGGAGAGTCTACTTGGGAGAGAGAAGATGAGATGCGAGAGCGCTACCCACTTTTGTTTCCGGACTCGTGAATATTCGGAAATTCCGAGGACGGAATTTTTCCTAAGTTGGGGAGGATGTAACGACTGCTTTTTGTGTATCTGGATTTATTATAATATAATATATGTTTTGGTGGATTTTCTCCTCTTGTGTGGTTTTCGTCTCCGTAACTTTCGTTTTCGATCGATTCGTCGTATTTCCTCGTTTCTTCCTTAGGATCGTCGATTTCGAAGTACGTCGTTTGTGACGGGCTTCATAACGGTCGTATCTAACTGTTAGATCAAGCCTAGGAGTCTTAGGATTCGATCGCGGGGCCTCGTGCTCCGTGTCGGAACTTTCTGTGCTCATTAGCCGGTATAAGAAGGGGCATCCGACCGACTAGATGACGATCCAGTCGGTCGGAAATCCTTCTTGGACCGACTAGTGAGCTTTCTAAATTTCCTGAGGAAGCTACTGTTTATCGTTAGTCGGTCTAAGAAGAGTTGTTGACCGACTAGGTTGCAAACTAGTCGGTCGGCAATGCTTCTTTAACCGACTAACTCATCATCTAAATTTTAGTATCAATACTGTTCATTTCTTAGTCGGTCTAAGTTCATCTTTCGACCGACTAGTTGCTAAACTAGTCGGTTAAGTTTTGTACTCAGACCCGACTAATTCTTGATTCTACTGTACAGTCAAGTTACTGTTTACTCTTAGTCGGTCTAAGAACGTTCATCGACCGACTAGATGATAAACTAGTCGGTCAGTAATTTGGTTCATGGACCGACTAACTCTAAATCCTATTTTCGTTCAGGAGTTACTGTTTACACTTAGTCGGTCAGCGTTGGGTCGACTGCCGACCGACTAGTTGCCAAACTAGTCGGTCAGTGGTTGTTCTTTGACCGACTAGTCTGTGTTAAAACCCTAATTTCTGGGCAGCCCGCCAGCCCAACCTATAAATACCCCTCCCAACCGTTTCTTCTTCCTCCAACACGATCCAAAACCCTAGAAACTTCCCCTTTGAGCCCCCATCTTCCTCCAAGCTCCATTTCTTCATTCCAAGCCCTAGAATCATCATCCAATCCAACCATTCACCCTATCTACCTTCTCATATTCCCCAAATCTCCCATCAAAATCCATCAAACCCATCAAAATCCCCTAAACCCTAGTTTCTCCAAACTTCCCCAATCTTTTCCAGATCTGGTCCTAGGGTTCCCCGGAGTGTTTCTTCCGCCTCCTCTCGGTAAGAAATCGATCTACCGTTGTTTTTATAACTTAGTTATACTTTTATGAAACCCTAATAATAATTCATGTTGTTTGTTGATTGGTCCCCCAAAACAGCGATTTCCCCGTAGATTGGCATCCGTGGTGACGAAGTGGTCGTCATCCCCGGTGCTAGGCAAGTGAAACTTGCCACTTAGGGTTTAGGCCATGTTTTAGGCCATTTGCTTATTGTAGGCGTAAAAGAGACTAGGCGACGAAATGATTACTCGCCTAGGCCCAAATTGGGGAGTTAGCTTGACAACGAAGCTAATTCCGACATATAGCATGTTGCACAATTACCATGTCATGTTTACTTTCCATTAACGGTACGCAAATTAAATGTCATGTCATTGCATTGTTTTGGTGATCCCCGTGATTGCGTAGCTTTGCTACACTACTTGTGTTACCTGGCTCGTGTTCCAGAAGCGAGCCCTGTAGTTGGAAACCCCAACGCTCGATATTGAATTGTGAACTAAGAAACAAGCTCCCGTGCGGGGCAACCCTGGCTCACTTGCTGGGCTCATGTGCAGGGTCCCTGGCTTGTTTACGTGTGGGTATAGGGGGTGAGGGTTAAGCGGCCATTCAACTGGGGGTCTGTTTGATCAACAACTGCAGTTGTAAGGCGTAAACTCTTTGGGGTGGGGTAGTGTTTGGGGCCGATCGGACTGACATGCTAGCCATTCAGCGAAGGGCGCAAACATCTACAAAACAACCGTGAAATGTGAATTGTGTTTAGTGCCGATCGGTCTGACATGTTTTACCATTCAGCGAAGGGCGTAAACACTTGCAAAACAATGTGGATTGATTGATAGTAGCGTAGCTACTCCTTGTCTTGTCTTGTCTTGTCTTGTCCCGATGATTGCTCTCATGTACAAATTGTCTTGCCATGTTTTAAATTGTGCACTCATGTTGTAACTGCCATGTCATGCATACTAAACTGTTAGGTTGCTAGTTACCTTACTTTCAGTTTCCTTGCCCAAGTCTTTTAGACTTGCTGACATGTGCCTCTTTCTCTTTTGGGTGACGCATGTTAGACCTCGAGCCTGAGTTGCCCGCTGAGGGTGAGGTGTTTGCGGACGCCGAGCTTGAGCCCGTGTTGGGCGAGGAGTACGTGGACACTGGGGACCAGTCCTAGTGTCTCCGTTGTGTTTTATTTTCGCTAGACAGTTGTTTGTTTTATCGGTGGCGTGGCACCTATACTTATTTATGTCGTTGCTTTTGTTTGGCCTTGTTCTGGGCCCTTAGACTCTTTCTTTTAGCCTGGTGGCTTTTCTGTGATGTTGAATACTTTGTGGACAATTGTGGGATTGGTATTTTATATCTGTCTCATATTATTATTATTATTGTTGTTGTTTCGTTTGCAATTACAGGGACCTGCTTATACTAAATTGACGCTTATCGGGTTTGGGGCTTCACCGCTCCACTCCCGTGCGGACCTTTTCACGTCTCGCCTCCATTTTAGGGAAGCGGGTCGTGACACTTTATGTGGTAGAGCCTGATTCGGGATATAAATTGCATATTTTACCCCCTAACTACCCCCATTTTGTGCTAACGATTAGGCTTAAACTTGCTCTTTTGGGGCATATTTTCACTTCATGTCATTTTTAGAGCTTATCCTCATTCTTTGCACAAAGTATAGATTTTATCATCCATATTGGCTTCCTAATATTTTTCATATGCTCCTGCTATTATTGTGATCATATCATCATTTTTTGGGAATTATTTGAGCATGTGAATAATTTATATGGATTATTGGAGGTCAATTGTGTTTTATAATAGTCATTATATTTATTTTATCATCATATGAACTAATTTCTCCTTCTCCTATTTTTCAGGTACTCCTGGGAGTCTTGGCGATTTTCCAGAATATTTTGGGATTTTTTTTGAGATTTTTAGATATTTTTGGGGATTTATTTGGAGCTTAGAAGCATTTCTGGAATTTCTGAAAAAGAAAATGTAAAAAAAATAATAAGAAAACCCACGTGTGCGGGCCGGCCCGCTTCCAATTCTCCTGCGGGCCGCTGCTGATTTTAAGAGAAAAAAAGTTTTTTTAATAACCCATGCGGGCCGGCCCGCATGGCCGGCCCGCTCGTTCATTTTTCTGCAAAGAGCCCGCCCGAAGATTTTGCGGGCGAGCCTTTGGGCGGTCGGACGAATTGTCACGTGGGCTGGGGTCCGACCCGGCCCGCTCCGCTGCACTTCAGCCCCAGGCGCGCGGCTATTGAGCAAGCGGGTTTCGGGCGGAAAAACCCGGACCCGCAAGCCCAGAAGCGAAAATTTGGTATTTTTTCGGCCAGAGGGGGATTTTCATGAGGAGCTGTTGTTTTTGAGTTTTTAGGGTTTCTTGGGGGTTTTTGCCCTTCTTCTTCCCCAAAGCTTGGGCTAGGGCTTGGAGGCCATTGGATGGTGGAGAAGCTTGGTGGAGGAGCAAAGTGGAAGGGAGGTTTCATCTTAGGGAGATCTTGGGTGAAATTTTTCCTCTTCCCCTTTGTATTTTGCACTTCTCATTTTGTAATGAACTTGTGATGAATTTGTTTATAAATCTCATCTTGTTTAGTATGCTTGAGTAGTGTGATTGGTGTGGGTTGTGACTCATTGAGATTGGTTGTTAATTTTAGCCATAATTTCCTCTTGCCTATTATATTGTTAATCTTGGATGAATTGTTAGGGCACACTTTAATTGGTAAGACCCGAAAGGGCACAATTCGAGATGAATCCATGCTCCTGATTTGATTAGTACTACAATGATGTATCTATGCTTATTGCTAATTATTGTATTCTTGAATGCTAAATTTTCCGATTGAGTGTCCTTAGCCGGATGATCAATTGAGTTATATGAAGTAATTAGAACTTGATTAACACCAATCTTAATGAACCCACAACCCATGCTCTCTCACCTTGCTATCATAAATCCTCATTTGGTTCTCTAACCCTATCCACTTAGGATAGAATTGTAATTTCATCACACGTTTTCCCACACTTCTCCACCATTAGCGAGGTGGTTGTTTCACGCTTTATTTTTCTTTATCAATTAATTTTGTGAATATAGAACGACTTGTCCCTGTGATCCGACCCGGTACTCACCGGTTATTTTTTTATTGCATTGACACTCCTACGCTTGGGAGTGGAAGGCGTGCTACTTGCGCGTCCTCCGGTTCAACCAATTGGCGCCGTTGCCGGGGACAACGGTTTCTATTAGTAACATTTTTTGATTGATTTCGAAAGTTTTAGTATGACACTTCTATCTCTTAGTGTTGAGTCTTTTCATTTTATTTATTTTCCACTTATTGAGTCGTTTGGTTGTTTATTTTTATTTTCTTGAAATTTTTTTAAAAACATGGCATCATCTTCAGATTTTTCCGACATTGATTTGGAGGATATCACACTTTCGCCATACTTTCATGGCTCGGAGTGGGAGAACCCTCATATACATATTAAAAAATTTGAAGAATGGATGTATTCATGTCTTGGTGGGAATATCTATGATGATTGCATATATTTTAGATTTTTTCCCTCTTCTTTACAAGATGATGCTAGACTTTGGTTTGATTCATTGTCTCTCGACTCACATTTTACTTGGTTGTCATTTTAGGCTGAATTTCTCCGAGCATTTTTGCCTACTTTCTTGGAGCAGGTACAGGGGCGGCAAGCCATGGAGCAGCATATAGCGAGCTTTATCCAAGCTGAATGGGAGGCCTACCATCAGGCTTGGCGGAGGTTCACTGATTTGGTGCTTGCGTGCCCACACCAGAGCTTTCACGAGGATCATCTCCTGCAGATCTTCTATACAGGATTATCACCATCTGGTCGAGATGTCGTGCAGATGAGCTGCAGTGGAGAGTTCTTTGATTATTCGACCGAGGATTCATGGTGTTACATGAGTGACCTTACAGAGTATGAGGAGACAGTCCAGCAGGTCCAGGACCAGCCTGAGGAGCCAGCTGAGGGCTCATTCCAATGCGACCCTATGAAATACCAAGAGAAACCTGTGAAGAGAATGCATTGGGGCCAAGTAGAGGAATTTGAGCATATATATTTTGAGGAGTCAGAGGAGATGGATGATGGAGTGCGTGTCGACCATGTTGAGGACACGATGCATTTTTATGTTGGTGGTGATGTTATGGTGGATGCATGTGAAGGCACGAGCGATATGGATGATATTGGAGAGCCTGAGTTATGTTTCCCGTCTACTACATCCGACCATTTTGAGGTGTACGAGTGCATGGGATGGACTGCTGAGAGAGTTTTCTTTGATGATGATGAGGATGATTTTGGCGAGGGAGTGAGTTTACAGACCATGATAGAGACCGAGCCAGACTTTCCTCCTACTTCAGTGCAGCATGTCATATATCCTTCACCTCAGGATACACACCAGACCATCATTCATGGAGATTTTCAGGATACACTTCATAGTCTGGGGAGGTCTGCAGAGCCAACACTTTTTGATAGCGAGGATGATTGCGAGATGGTTTACGTTGAGCCTGAGCCGTCGTCTCCTCCAGATTCTCTTCTGCAGCCGCTTTCCCCTCCTCCTGAGGTAGAGCATCATGCCATACCTAGCACTATTATTCAGGGAAGTCCCCACCATCTCATGCCTTGTATTTCTGAAACCAAATTTTCACTTCCATATACATTTGTTTCAGATTGTCGTCCATTACATGTAAATTCTTTTATTTGTTTTGAAGACCCGTTTTGGAATGCTTTTGCAGGGCATGAGGACATGGCTTGGATTGATGCAGCTCATCTCCCACATGACATATATTATCCCAAAGGGACGCTGGGAGTTGCATTACTGGAATCTAAGGAGGCCGGTGGAGGCCTAGCTCCAAAGCAGCTGGCAGATGAGCAAAAGGATATGATCGAGCAGTTGCCACCACCGTTATACATTCGAGATCCGTCTTTTGCTAAGGTGTATTCTTTCCTTTACGTAGTGTAAATAAATAAAATAAAAAGTTGGTTTGCTTTTGCATGTTTGCTTTCGTATGCTTTTTTTCTTTTCTAAGATCTTTTGCCGAGATCTAATACTCTCCCAACATTGAGGACAATGTTTATTTTAAGTTGGGGGGAGAGTGTTAGAATCTTTAGGTTTGTTAGGATTTTTAGTTTAGCTTAAAATTTTTTTTTGAGATCCCTCCATGTTTCCATCACCCAATGAACTTCATCGCATATCATATTTAGCCTCCTTGTCCATTCACCGCTTACTTTGTGCGTAGTCCCTACATGCTTTAATGCCATGCAATTTTCGGATTGTCATTTTGGTATCAAATTTCTTGATGTTGGATTGGCATGTTTTAATTTCTTTTCCAATTGGATTCAAACATTAATATGCCATGTATGAAACTATTTCATATGTTGTGATACTATCTTTGAGACAATTTGGGAAAAGTTTGGTGTAAGCGATTTCATGTTGGGATGAATGGTGCAGTTTTTGGTTGGATTGGATTTGGCCAATTGTGTATGCTTCGTTTTCTTCTTAGAAGTGGGTGGATGAGTTGATAACTTGTGTTGAGAATGAGAAAGAGTGATATAAGTGAATGGTTTTTCTAATCAAATTGAGTAGCCGGGGTCCCATGAAACATTGGGGAGGACGTCAAAAATGAGATTTAAGAGATCATTCCATCCCTTTGCCTATATAGCGTTATCGCGTGTAGGTAAAAGGTGGCCGTGTTTGCATTTCATAGCGTTATCGCGTGAATGCAAAACATAAACTTCAAAAAAAAATACAAAAAAGAAGAAAAAAGAAAAGAAAAAGAAAAAATGAATGAATAAATGAAAGAATAAGCAACATGAATGATGCAATCTCATCTCCCACCACTTAGAAGAATTTCTTTTGTTTTGGCCATTTCCATGAAAGTTAGAAACTTTGTCATTTGTGATATATCCCAAAGAATGTGATACAGTGCTTATTACCTTACTTTTCTTTGAATTGGATTGAGGGGAGTGTCATTTGTTATTTATTTTCATACATTGGGTATATTGGCTTTGAAATCATTTGGAAATATCATTTGTGGTATGCCATGAGGATTCTTGAGTTTGGTGCATGTTTTTCACTTTAATCCGAATTTATCGCATATTTTACTAGGGACTAGCAAAAAGCTAGTTGGGGGTGTGATTCGGGATATAAATTGCATATTTTACCCCTAACTACACCCATTTTGTGCTAAAGATTAGGCATAAACTTGCTCTTTTTGGGCATATTTTCACTTCATGTCATTTTTAGAGCTTATCCTCATTCTTTGCACAACGTATAGATTTTATCGTCCATATTGGCTTCCTAATATTTTTCATATGATCCTGCTATTATTGTGATCATATCATCATTTTTTGGGAATTATTTGAGCATGTGAATAATTTATATGGATTACTTGAGGTCAATTGTGCTTTATAATAGCCATTATATTTATTTTATCATCATATGAACTAATTTCTCCTTCTCCTATTTTTCAGGTACTCCTGGGAGTCTTGGAAATTTTTTAGAATTTTCTGGGATTTTTCTGAGATTTCTAGATATTTTTGGGGATTTATTTGGTGCTTAGAAACATTTCTGGAATTTCTGAAAAAAGAAAAAGTAAAAAAAAAGTAAGAAAACCCACGTGTGCGGGCCGGCCCGCTTGCCGGCCCGCTTCCAATTCTCTTGCGGGCCGCTGCTGATTTTAAGAAAAATAAAAAAAAGTTTTTTTATAACCCAGCGGGCCGGCCCGCTCGTTCATTTTTCGCAAAGAGCCTGCCCGAAGATTTTGCGGGCGGGCGGACGAATTGTCACGCGGGCCGGCGTCCGACCCAGCCCGCTCCGCTGCACTTCAGCCCCAGGCGCGCGCGGCTATTGAGCAAGCGGGTTTTGGGCGGAAAAACCCGGACCCGCAAGCCCAGAAGCGAAATTTTGGTATTTTTCGGCCAGAGGGGGATTTTCGTGAGGAGCTGCTGTTTTTGAGTTTTTTTAAGGGTTTCTTGGGGGTTTTTGCCCTTCTTCTTCCCCAAAGCTTGGGCTAGGGCTTGGAGGACATTGGATTGGTGGAGGAGCAAAGTGGAAGTGAGGCTTCATCTTAGGGAGATCTTGGGTGAAATTTTTCCTCTTCCCCTTTGTATTTTGCACTTCTCATTTAGTAATGAACTTGTGATGAATTTGTTTATAAATCTCATCTTGTTTAGTATGCTTGAGTAGTGTGATTGGTGTGGGTTGTGACTCATTGAGATTGGTTGTTAATTTTAGCCATAATTTCCTCTTGCCTATTATATTGTTAATCTTGGATGAATTGTTAGGGCACACTTTAATTGGTAAAGACCCGAAAGGGCACAATTCGAGATGAATCCATTTTCCTAATATGATTAGTGCTACAATGATGTATCCATGATTATTGCTAATTATTGTGTTCTTGAATGCTAAATTTTCCGATTGAGTGTCCTTAGCTGGATGATCAATTGAGTTATATGCGGTAATTAGAACTTGATTAACACCAATTTTAATGAACCCACAACCCATGCTCTCTCGCCTTGCTATCATAAATCCTCATTTTGTTCTCTAACCCTACCCACTTAGGATAGAATTGTAATTTCATTACATGTTTTTCCCACACTTCTCCACCGTTAGCGAGGTGGTTGTTTCACGCTTTATTTTTCTTTATCAATCAATTTTGTGAATATAGAACGACTTGTCCCTGTGATCCGACCCGGTACTCACCGATTATTTTTTTATTGCATTGACACTCCTACGCTTGGGAGTGGAAGGTGTGCTCCTTGCGCGTCCTCCGGTTCAACTAGAGCCTTCGTGAGTGATTCTGCTAAACCGTCTTTAGTTATAGACTTAAGGAGTTTCCTATGTTCAAGTTAGACCACACATTTGAATCTCATCCAAATAATTTCCTTGGTCTCTTGGAATCCATAATAAATTTCTTGTCTGGATCTCATCCAGCTCATCATACCTTACGAGAATAATCCAAATAAGTTACTAGTCATTTAGTCGGTTCATAATCGTTTCTGATAAAGTGTCAAACTCTTTGACCACTTTTTCAAACCATATGTTCTGTCTCCTTGATGCCTCGTATGTTTTATTCGCTCCCACTGACCTTGAAAACTCTCTGGCCGATTCATATAAGTCTGTTCTTCTAAATCACATTTAGAAAATAGACTATACTTGAATGGATCCAGTTTTCATGGTCATCGTGAGCATATACATCGAGTTCGGTTCGGGTAGATCTGTACACATCTGGTGGCAAGAAATTTTCATCATAATCCATTTAAGGAGTTAGGATGATAACCGTTTTCAACCAACATAAGTTATACTTCATTATTTTCTTTCTGCACCAATCTTCTGTCTTAAAGATTTACTTACAGCCAATAAGAAATACTTTCTTTGGGCATGTAAACTAAAGTCTATACTTTATTTACGTGCACGGACCTTTTCAGATTGCATCAAGTTATTAATCAGAGTCCATACTCCGAATGGCATCCTGGAAGTTGACTAAGTCATCATCAACTATGATGTTGTACTCGACTCTTCGTCTCACAAGACTCGAGTAATCCTTTAAATTCCTAAAGGTTGATTTAATGAATATCTTATTGATAAGCTCCTCATAAAACCTTATCAAGAACCTAGGCATTATTATCTGGGACTTAACCCAGAGGGAGGATTGTAACTCAGAGCCACTTGCCATGCATCTCATCATGTCTAACAAAGTGCGATTCATGCTCCCCAACACACCGATGTGTTAAGAGACTTGACCTAAGAGAAAATCAAATTTTCTTTTAATTACACATGAATTATATAGCTAAGTATTCGACCCTTCGATCTGATCGAAGTAGTTCAAATACTTCTATTACTGTGTATTCTATTTTATCATACTTGTGTTTCATCAAGAACACGTGTCGTAATAAAATAAGTATAATATATCTAGGCTGATTTAGATTTAGGTCTAAATACATCCGTTTGTACAAGACCATGAGTTCTCCAACTCATTCTCCTACTGGCTCACAGAAGGTGTTAGGCAATTATACCTTTAAGACCAGACTTACAAGTGTCTTTTGACTTATAATACGAGAGATCAAAACTCTCTTTATGTGACTTGTCAAGTCTGTTCTCATCAGTACGGCCTAGTCTATTTTGCCATAGATAAAGTTTTGCTACTATCTTGCGTATTCATGTATTAACATTTAATACACTTCAGAAGCAAGGTGGCGACATTCGCCAAAAATGTTAGATGTCCTTTATGGTCCAAGAAACAACAATTGCTCCTTTTTCCAACACGTATGCCAATCTATTTTTGTATAACGGTTATCCTGAAGTCGTGACATCAAATATGTCACATTTTCAGTTCCTCATGCTATTGCCTTTACTAATGATAGATAAAATTGTCTTTCTCAATTGACGTTCCTTAATGTCTTCTTCCGTTTCTAAATCTCATTTAAATATTACGTGTCTCAACAAAAATAATAGCCGTGCAAACATCTCATGTATCCAAACGCTTGAGCTTTACAAACTTGAGTGTACTCAACAAGTTTCTCGTCTCAAGATCTGGTTGGGATACATAGTCTTGCACCGCTCATGCACTCATCTTCGATTCAAACAATTTGATCGAAGTTTTGAACTTTGCGGATCGAAACCGTTTTCCATACAACCTTGAGTTGACTCAACAAATTGTATGGAGAAACATGCTTTGAACATCAGTATGTTCAAGCTGCCCCTAATAGAGACGAGTGATAGGTATCGTGCTTTTATTTTGTTAGACACATAGCTCAAAGAAATTATCGTCCGTAAGCTTGTGCTAGGAAGGACAATTTAAGGTCAGTGAGAACCTGGTTTAGACTATCAAACTTGATTTGAGTTGATATTCCTTAAACAATCCTCTTGACCAGTTTACATTTTACTTTAGGATATTATTTTCAGATTCCAACATGTATAACATAGAATTTCCCTAGTTTAGCATATGTTCAATGATTTTTAAATATAGTTAAAATGGATTTTATTCAATATATCCTCCCACTATTTTAGCGATCATCTTAAGTCATTAAATGAACGAATAATCATATTTAGCGGGAAAGGGACCCGACCACCCTGAGTCTCACAACCTTGAGTTGACTCAACAAGTTGCTTAACTCTGTGATCGGTAGATGACTCTTCATTAATCACATCGTATGTGATTGGCTTATAGGTTTTTTTACCCCTAGTCACTTATGACCTTGAGTTGGCTCAATAAATCGTAACGACTAGTCTAGTCAGACCCTTACTTTCTTGTCCAATCCTAACTTACACCAGCACTTGGTTTGTTCACGACGCGACGGTTTTGGTTAAGTCGAACTACATCACATGTTTAATGGAATTGGTTCCCAAAAGATAATCATGTTACAGCTTAAGTTGACTCAACAACTATAACATGAAATCCTTCGTTTCCAAAATCCAAAAGTAAGGAGGGCTACGGCTAACCTTGATTAAGATTTTTAACGTAATTGACTAGATATAATCGACGATGTCACATAATCATAATTCGCATCCTTGCGGCCAGCGGAACGCAGCTAGGGATTTGGCTAGGCCAATATCACTATCCCCAGTCAAGCTAGGGTGATCCTCCACACTAGTAAAAAACACTAGACCGGATCATGGTCCATTGAAGGAAACTTATTATTCATATGTGTCCCGTTCAATTAGAAATGGCTGCATTAAAACTAATTAATCCTATCAACTAGTTGAATCCAAAAATTCGAAATTATTAGAACTGGTTAATAACTTTTATTAATGTCGTTATCAACTATAAGGATTTTAAAGGTGCTACCCTAATCATGTATTAGGCATTTAAAGTTCAAGTTGCAACAATTTAAATCATAGCCGTTTATTCAAAATTATTATTGGAACAATTAAAATAATAATTTGAAGGGGCAACCCTAAACTGGAATTTAATATGTTGCTATAATTTTTAAATCATAGCATGTCCTTCAAAGTTATCATATAATTTTCTTAAGGCATTTAATGGCTATCCTAAAAGTCTTTCTTGAATTTCACATAATCAAAAATAACTAATATAACCATTAAAATATCAAATAAACAATTTAGCTAAGCATGCAACTTAAAATTATCACATAAATCTATGTTACATCAATAATTATCAAATAATTATAAAGATGGTATGAGTGATGGTGGCCTTTGGCCTCCCCACCTCTTTATCCCGCCATTACTCCCCACTACTTAGTAGTAGGGACCCTTGGTATACCATTGATATGAATATATAGAGGATCATAGCTATGAGTCATGGTTACTCTTTCTTTTGAGTTTATCCAACACGTTATCGGCACGATTATGCTCATAGAGAAGGAAAAGAAGCGGCGAAGCTCTGACGAATTTTTTCGCAACGACCCAAGAGAGTAATCGATGTGCGAAAAAGTCTTCGTAGGACGACGGATCTAGAGGTATTTCTAGGTTTGTGCAAAAATTCTATTTTTTTCATCAAAAATTTCCTAAATTCCCATAAAAATCCAAAAAATTCTGGAATTTTTTTTGGAAAATTCCGAAAAAATCAGGGAATAAAATGAGAGGGAATTGATATCATAAATGTTTTTGGGGGCACATCTTGCTTGGAGATATCGATAAAATATGTTTTCGGGCGCGTTCAGTTTTTAAATTTTTCTGAACATAACCCGATTGACCCGGTGCATACCGCGGGTGGCCAGAAGCTCCGCTTCCACTATATACTCACGAACAAATTTATTTGGGTTAAAGTCCCATTAAATTTTCGAGGTCGGATCATATATTTCAAGGCATCTTCTGAACAAAAGATTAATGCACAATTCATTATAAAATCTTATTTGATGAACATCACTTGGGTTCTTTTCATGTATATAATTGTTTTATATGTATCATGAACTGTCTGTGATGAATTCTTTATGTTGTTTGCATGATTTGCTTTTACATTTTATTCATGCATATGTCCTCACATTGTGATTATGGCACAAGGTTATAATCTATCAAAAGTTTAATACCAATACCCTTCCGACCAAACAAAATACGAGGGATTATGCGAAAACTATTCATGCCATCTTATTAAAGACGCGCACTACACGGTAAATAGATATCTCATATCTATGGTCTATATAGACCAATATGGACACCGGAAGTCTGTCATAACACCGCTAAACTCTTTTAAAGTAATCTCATTTTATAAGGAAAGTCTCTTGAATCTAGCCTTAAGTATAAGCTCACTCCTGCAGTCGTGGCTTAATACATAAAGTGAGAAATAATTTATGACATTCACACCCACATATTTATTTCCCTTAAGCATGTTTCTCTATCCACATAAAAACTGAATGACTCAAGAAATTAATGGCCTGAAGACCATATAGGAGCATTCAAATGGACTTTCAAAAGTCCCACATAAATTTAAAAATTGGAAGTATAGAAACAAGCTTATTCCTTTGAATGTGTCTTTTTAGAGATACTAATATTCATTCTTCCTTATAAATAACAATATGGAAGACTGAAAACATGGAAAGTCCTGAATAAAATGAGAAAAGGAAGATATGATATACCTCGACACGGAGTGAGCAATGGCAAACCAATATCAGACCAGAAGTTCTTATAAGACTCATAATGCTTTTGCAATATGAATGTACATTAACTTATGCCATATAAAAATATACACATATCTAGTCTAAACGACGAAAGTCGATTGAACTTATGTATACTTAGCTACTCCCGAGGACAAATAAAATTTGAAAACAAATTTAATATGTTGCCATAACATAATTCTTAGTGAGTATTTTTCAAATATAGTTGTAGACGTATGCTTTCAAAAATATTTAACCCTAATAATAGTCCAATTGAAAACTATTTTTTGGACGTCTACTTGAGATTCATGTTTTGCATACCTGAATACTCTATATGAGGATTCCCGGTACTCTCAAAAATCAATAAAAGAAACTTACCAAGTTTCGATGGATATTCGTCAAAACGAAATCCATAATTAATGACTTAAGAAATCAATGAAGCCTGAAGCTTTGTCCCACTATGATCCGCGTAATAGTCAATGTGAAGATGAAATCCTTCACAGTTAGAACATAGTTCACCTATTACCGGACAAAATTAACTTGAGTATTTTAATGGACTTTCATAAGTCTCACATAAATTCGAAAAGAGGAAGCAAATGGAACAGCAGAAGTGTCCAGAATCGTCTAACTATTAACTTTGGAACGATATAATATGCCACTCTCGATGATGCAAGACATCATTAACCAATCTTATAATTCTGAAGAACACGAAGTTTCTTCAGAAGGGTGCATTTTCATTATCCTGTTAAACGGGAAAAATGATTACGAGAACATCTCCACTTCACGTGGATATTGAATCTCAATACTTCCTCTAATAGAATTTATATGATATATTTTACTATCATCATTCAATTATGAAGACCTTTTGGTCTCTTGAGATTATTTTAGGGATAAAAGTTAAACTTTTTCACTCCCTAAAAGGGCTGATGATGTACATTAGTGTACTCATCTATATATCCTCTTAAAATGGTCATAATCAAAACCTTATTATCCAACCGCCGTCCAGATTATTATTAATCACAACGGACATATTACGTTACTGTGATATTGGTTGGGCTGTTACTTACCCTCATACCACCCTCAAAAATGCCGTAGTGGAACTTATTCATCGAGAGTAACCATCCTGGATGAATATATTCCGAGATCCCCAAACGGGGGAGGCATTATTGCACATCTTATAGATTGTGCCTTGACGGGTTCATATCCCTAATTCTATGCTCAACTTAGTTGAAGTCGAGCTTATTACGGATTTTTTAGGGATAACACTGGGAAATCAATTATATTTAACAACTGGAAGAAAATTGAATACCCTGAAGTTTTGTGTTCACACACAGAAATGTGTTATATGTAAATCATTAAATTGATAATAACAGTATTCTCATACGTTAAATCCAGTTACGGGTGTCTGCGTGGGGACATGCAATTATAATGTATACCATTAATACGCCTACTTAGAACCTATTTATATGTGCATGATCACCACATATAAACAGTTTTCGAGACATCATAACAGAGGAAAGCATTTTATCATTATTCTACTTTGCATGTTGCGTCGTTAATCAGAATAAGACCCTCTTGTGGTCATATTTTTTTGACGATGCACCTTGCATATCGAGCATCACCAAACATCTCTCTTATGAGGGTATTTGGTTGCCATGATGGTCTCTCTATAACACCACTATAAACCATCAGAATGCCGTCTTAAATCTATTTTTCGGGCGTAATTAACCCAGATAAATAGATTCTGAGCACCCCTTACGGGGAAAGCATTTAGAGCACATCTCATAGATTATGCCTTGATGGGTCTCATATAAAGAATCGATAGTGAAGATTAGATCCTAAAGATCCTTCATATTTAAGATTCTTTAATTTCCCAGTATTAGGTTCAACATAATTATTGCCCTGAGCCTGAAGCTTAATTGATCATATTATGAATGTGATGAGATCATGAAGATCCACACTTATGAAACTGCTAAACCGTTTTTAAACATTTAAACTAACAATCTGAATATTGTCATAATCACACATCCCCGCTGCTAAAA
This sequence comes from Scilla litardierei, assembly GCA_030789695.1. Lineage (NCBI taxonomy): Eukaryota > Viridiplantae > Streptophyta > Magnoliopsida > Asparagales > Asparagaceae > Scilla > Scilla litardierei. The sequence goes on along the minus strand of CM061137.1, from coordinate 148,934,381 downwards.
ATCCAGTTAGGATTGACATACCAATAATAATGGATGCAATCCACCAGTAGCAGAAGTGGATGTCCTCAATGGATGAAGACATACCACGGGTCATCAATGAGAAATATAACTCATTGAGACCTTTAAACAATACCACCACATGAAACTGAGCTCATTTCCATATCCTCTCCATTTTCCAGAACCTCCTGAAGAGATGAATCAGGAATAATTTGAAATATAAATGTATAATGTACGTACATGGGGAGGTGTTTGGATAATAAAAACACACTTGTCGACAATAACTCACGTTTCATTTTTGCCATTTAAATGATAATTATAAATATTGTCTCCACACTCCGTTTCCTGAAGCAAACGTAGAGATTGGCCAATAATGTGGAACGAGGCAATAATAAGTTGAGCTGGACTCACTTATGAAATGTGAAGTGTTTGGACCTGAAGTCCTGATATCAAAAGATATCAAACCTATGGACATAATGAGTATTGTATAAATACAAATATAAATAAAATCATATGTTAGAAGCAACACACTATAGCTTAGAGGTTTATTTCACTGAAACCAGGAAGTAATAAAGTAAGATGAGCTTGTCTCACTTACAAAATTTTATAAACTGATGCATCAGGCTCCCTGGTCATAGTTGCAAAAACCATGCGATTGGCAAAAGAAATTTTGGGCTATGTTGCTATAGATGATGTGACAACATACCCTTACGGGTTTCCTTGATTGCCTGGATAGATTTTTGGGACATTTATCCTATGTAATTATCATCCTGAAGATGAAACCATCATCCAGAAGATGAAACCATCATCCAGAAGATGAATTTTCATCCTGAAGATGAAATAATCATCCAGAAGATGAAACCATCATCCAGAAGATGAATAATCATCCAGAAGATGAATTATCATTTTGAAGATGAAATAAGCATCCAAAAGATGAAACCATCATCCATAAGATGCATGGTCATCCATAAGATGCATGGTCATCCAGAAGATGAAAACATCATCCAGAAGATGAAATTATCATCCAAAAGATTAATAATCATTCAGAAGATGAAAACATCATCCAGAAGATGAAAAACGTTTGACATTAAACTTCATACACCCGAAGTTGATGAAGAAACATGGACAATTGCAATCCACTAAATACACCTACTGGTTGTATGGATGCACATTAAGACCCCTTCCGTTCGCTGGAAGAGGGGGATAATATCCTAGGTCCTGAAATGCCCAAATCCTTTATCAGGCCAACTGCACGTGTCTTTATAGAACATTTGCAGTAAAGTTATTAGCCAGATACAGTGCAGCGCCTGCAGCGTAACACTGGACCATGGATACATAGCTTCTGCGCTATCTCCAAAGGTCAAGTATCAGAAACCATGGAAATATATTTGCATATGCAGGTTAAAGATCATCGTGATGACTAAGCACAAAATGAACAGCCACCTCCTAAAGATCTACACAGCATCATCCTAAGTCTACATCATACTTCTATTCCAAGAAGCTCATCATCCAAGAATCAAATCGAATATATGCACATCCAAGTCCAGCAGTACCTTGCAGACACAGTGACGACTGGGTCAAAGTCTACAGACATGGAGCCATCTGCCAAGTTCGCAGAGCATACCACGTCAGAGCTCCCTTAGTTTCAGCAGCTTCCAGATATGAGTGCAACTTGTATAGATGAGTGATTATTGTATTTTGTTTTTCTTTTCGGAATTTTATGGAAGATGTATAAATACTTATGATATTGGTGTATAGATGCATAGGATATCTACAAGCCTGAAGCTTGTATGGTTCAAAGGGAGTAACCTGTGGGCTGTACTCTTTTTCCTTAAACTGTTGATTTTTCCGACTGGGTTCTCCCCAGCTAAGGTTTTAACGAGGCAAACACGATTACTCTGGATCCAGAAGTATCCACCCACTTAGATTTATATGCTAAGACCAAAGAAAAGAATGGATAATGGGGAGTGTTATGAGTGAGGGTGGCCTTTGGCCTCCCCACCTCTCTATCCCTCCATTACTCTCCACTACTTAGTAGTGGGGACCCTTGGTATACCATTGATATGAATATATAGAGGACCATAGCTATGAGTCATGGTTACTCTTTCTTTTGAGTTTATCCAACAAAAGATCTAATTTTAAATTTATCACATGATTTTAAAATTAAATCTAATTTTCAAAAACAATTTTCGAAAATAAAAATATTGCTTTAAATGACATTTTCAAAGTTTAAATAAAACCTCCATCTCATGAAGAAGCATGTTGTATCATATACATTTTATAAATGCAAATCATAGATCAGGTAGACTGGCTCTGATACCAATGTTGGGTTTTCTGGATCCTTAGCGCAATAAAATCGACGTCCGGTCCAAGTCGGTCGGACGACGAAAACAAAATTGCATCGAAAAAACAGATTTAAAACTATTTTAAATCTAGCCTAAAGGAACAACCCTAGCCAAGATCTCTACTATCCCGGGGTTGGGTCTGACCAACCATTAAGGATAGATCTATCAATCTATTTGCAATTATAAACGCATGCTAATAATTTAAACTACGTACATTTCACTTCGTTTCTGCAAAATACGAAGCTCGTTTTCAACAACGTTTCCCAAACTGAACCGCGTCCCGAGCCGAAGCGCTTCTCGAACCGTGCCACATCTCGAGGCAAGCAACTCCCTTGTCACCGAGCCAATCACGTGCCGAAGAAAATTTCACCTTGAGTGGATCCTCCGTCAAGACTTCGGATCCGATCCGAGCTCCTTCGTAGCTTTGCTAAAGCCCGATCAGGAGCAAGGAAGAATTTAGGGAGAGATGGAATAATTAATTTAAGTCTTAATCCGAGCGTGCTCCAAACTTTTGTGAGCGTCTCAAATTTTGAGATTTGGTGCGAGTTTTCAAGGAGAGAGTTGGCCCCTATTTATGTAGGCAGCCGACCCCTCCCCCTCTCGTCATATCCGATGTGGGACTAAAGATATGAAGTGGGAAAAATTAAGTAAAATTTACCTTTCACAAAGGCAATCTTTAGCAAATTTTTCCTCCCTCACCGTTGAGCTTCGTAATTGATACAACCTATCAATTCAAAGAGCACTAAATAGTGAACGCATAGAAACAAACGACGCTCAATTTCGACTTCGTTTGACCCGTCAAACGTGTGTCTAAAGATCAGCCCAAAACTGATTTTCGTTCAAAAAACAGCTGCCAGACCAAACACAGATTTTAGGGTTTCAAAACCCTTCCTTGTGGGGCCCACAGTGGGGGCCCCATAACTGACGCATGCTGGTGGCCAGCGCCCGCCAGCTGGGTGGGTGGGCCCTGCATGGGCGCAAGCACAGGCGCTGGGCGCCTGGGCCCCGCTTGGGCCCAAGTCGAGGTGCCCAGGCTAGCTCCTGGGCTTGCCCAGTGCCTGGCTGATGGGCCTTTACCCAGCAGCCCTTTGATCTGTTTTTTTAATCTTTAAAAAAACATATTGGGCCGTTTCCCATTGGGCCTTTTGATTACTATTTAAAACCCCTTTTAAATAGATTTTCTGGGCCCGTTTGGACTCCGATTTGAGCGCGATTTTCTCCCCGACTTTCGGGGAAAAATCATCTTCGTTTCTATGCCATTATAAAATATATTTATAAATATTTTACAATATATATATTATTTTCTATTTACTATTGCATCTTATGCAATAATCCACATCTTTAATGTTAAAATCCATTTGCATCAAATACAAATGAATTGAGGGCATACACCACTCAACGGTTATAACTAGTATGATGATACGAAAATATTATATATATATATATATATATATATATATATATATATATATATATATATATATATATATATATGATTTGAAACCATTTTTGATATAAAACTCATGACCAACCATTTTAAAATGTCTTTAAAGTATAAAAATACGTAGAATATAAAAATACGTGTACTGATGAATACGGGTCGTCACACCCTGTGAGAAAAAAACCATAACTAAAGAAAAAGAATACAAATTTCCTCTAACTTTGCCCTGATCTGCATAAGCTCTTAGACTTTTAGATCTCTTATGCACCTCATTCCAATCTTTTGTACAAACTTCCTTAAAATAGCTGTAGGAAGCGATTTAGTGAACATGTCTGATAGGCTTTCACTTGTTTGCACTTGTCTGACATCGATCTCACAATCTCTTTGTTGCTCATGCGTCCAGAAGAATTTAGGAGAGATGTTCTTCGTTCTGTCATCTTTGATGTAACCACCTCGTAATTGAGCAATGCAAGCAGTGTTGACCTTGAACATGGTGGTAGGTTCAAGGTCACCAGTCTTCAATTCGGTCGTCACCAGGATGTGATGAACAACTGAGTGTAGCCAAACACATTTTCTGCTTGCTTCATAGATGGTGAGAATATTTGAATTATTGGATGAGTTATGATGTTGGTCAGCATCATGAAATCGATGCACATACTACAACTCTGGCTGGGACAATGGGATACTTGGCGCCTGAAAGTGTAACAACCGGCAGGGCAAGAAAGGAGTCCGATGTTTATGGATTTGGAATCATGGCTCTTGAAATTGCATGTGGTAGAGGGCCAACAGAGCCACGGAGGAATCAAGCAAGGTCAAATTCGTGGAGTGGGTTTGGAAGCTTTACGGGAGGACAATTCTCGAAGCGGCCGCCAAGAAGCTTAAGATGAATTTCGAGGAGAAGGAAATGATGTAGATATCGGATCATAATTTTACATCCCAAACTTTCTAAGTATCATGTGCAAATAATTTTTGATTTATTCTTAACATTCTAAACTTTTGATCTTTAAGGATCTGTACATCAAGAACATATGATGTATCTAACATATCCTTCATCTCAAATTTACTACAACAATAATAATAATATGAGACAGATAAGAAACACCAATCCCAAAGTTTGTCCACAAAGTATTCAACATCACAGAAAAGCCACCAGGCTAAAAAGGAAGAGTCTAAGGGCCCAGAACAAGGCCAAACAAAAGCAACGACATAAATAAGTATAGGTGCCACGCACCGATAACCAAACAATTGTCTAACAAAAATAAAACACAACGGAGACACTAGGACTGGTCCCCAGTGTCCACGTACTCCCCGTCCAACACGGGCTCAAGCTCGGCGTCCGTAAACACCTCACCCTCAGCTGGCAACTCAGGCTCAAGGTCTAACATGTGTCACCCAAAAGAGAGAGGGGCACATGTCAGCAAGTCTAAAAAGACTCGGCAAGGAAACTGAAAGTGACTAACAACCTAGCATTTAATTGTTAAACAATGGCATGACAGTTGAATATGATGCAACAGTTTAAAAGAGAGACAAGCATGCACAATGTAGCAAAAGCTACCAATTCACTAATCACTTAGCACTTATCACTTATCACTTATCACTTAGCACTTAACACTTATCACTTAGTGCATAGAGAGTCCACTTACTGGCCAGCTCGTTTATCTCTATCACTATCAACACTGAAACACTAGAGATTTCACCTGCTAGCCGGAGTGGCTGATCAAGCTACTCGGGCTCAGTCCGCTTATCTCTTACCCCACCCACATGTGACGAGCGTTGGGGTTTCCAACTCATTATGCTCGCTTCTGGTCACGAGCCAGGAAAATAAGTGTGTGTTGACATCCGAGCGTTGGGGTTTCCAACTACAGGGCTCGCTTCTGGAACACGAGCTAGGAAACATGGGATTGTAGCGTGTGCTACACAATCACGATAAATAATCACTATGCAATGCCATGAACAGATAATTGCGTACCGTTAATGGAATTTAAACGTGACATATGAGCATGATGAGGGTGACGGACCAAGCTTCGTTGTCAAGCTAGGTCAATGGCGTCTAAACGACTATCCTTTCACCGTTTAGTCTCTTTTACGCTAAAGCAAGGGAAATGGCCTAAGACATGGCCTAAACCAAGAAATGCAAGTTTCACTTGCCTATCACCAGGGATGACGGTTACGAAAGTTCGTTTCCGCAGATGCTAGCCTACGAGGAATCACTGTTATGGGGAACAATCATCAAAACACAAGTATTTTATTAGGGTTTCATAAAAATTACAATAGGATAAGAAAACAACGGTAGATCGATTTCTTACCGAGAGGAGGCGGAAGAAACACTCCGGGGAACCCTAGGACCAGATCTGGAAGCCAATGGAGAAGTTTGAGGAAACTAGGGTTGTGGGGGATTTTGGGGATTTTGATGGATTGGTGAGATTTTGGAGAAGATGAGTGGTAGATAGAGTGAATGGACGGATTGGATGATGGATTTAGGGCTTGGAATGAAGGATTGAAGCTTGGAGGAAGATAGGGGCTCAAGGGGGAAGATTTTAGGGTTTTGGTTCGTGTTGAGGGAGAAGAAAACGTTTGGGTTGGGTATTTATAGGCTAGGCTGGCGGCTGCCCAGAAATTAGGGTTTCAACACAGACTAGTCGGTCAAAGAACAACCACTGACCGACTAGTTTGGCAACTAGTCGGTCGGTCGATCAACGCAGACCGACTAAGTGTAAACAGTAACTCCTGAACGAAAATAGGATTTAGAGTTAGTCGGTCCATGAACAAGTACTGACCGACTAGTTTAGAAACTAGTCGGTCGATGAACGTTCTTAGACCGACTAAGAGTAAACAGTAACTCAACTAAAATTAAGATGATGTGTTAGTCGGTTCAAGAAGCATTGCCGACCAACTAGTTTGCAACCTAGTCGGTCAACAACTCTTCTTAGACCGACTAACGATAAACAGTAACTCCTAAGAAAATTTAGAAAGCTCACTATTCGGTCCAAGAAGGATTGCCGACCGACTGGATCGTCATCTAGTCGGTCGATGCCCCTTCTTATACCGGCTAATGAGCACAAAAAGTTCCGATACGGAGCGCGGAGCCCCGGGATCGATTCCTAAGACTCCTAGGCTTGATCTAACAGTTAAATATGACCGTTATGAAGCCCGTCAAAAACGACGTACTTCGAAATCGACGATCCTAAGGAAGAAACGAGAAAATACGACGAATCGATCGAAAATGAAAGTTACGGAGACGAAAACCACACAAGAGGAGAAAATCCACCAAAACATATATTATATTATAATAAATTCAGATACAAGGAAACCAGTCGTTACATCCACCCCAACTTAAGAAAAATTCCGTCCTCGGAATTTCCGAATACTCACGAGTCCGGAAACAAAAGTGGGAAACGCTCTCGCATCTCATCTTCTCTCTCCCAAGTGGACTCTCCCGGCGAACCGTGTCGCCACATCACCCTCACAAGATTGACAATCTTGTTCCGAAGCGATTTCTGACGCCTGTCCAAAATCTGCACTGGAAGCTGGTCATACGTCATATCGGGGCGAACGGTAATCTCCGAGAAATCCACCGCATGAGATGGGTCGCTAATGTATCGACGAAGCTGCGACACATGGAAAACATTGTGAACTCCTTCCAAAGATGGCGGCAAGGCCAAGCGATAAGCTACCTCGCCAACCCTCTCCAAAACGTCAAACGGTCCAACGTATCGCGGGCTCAACTTCCCACGCTTCCCAAAACGAATCACACCACGATTCGGGGAAATCTTCAAGAACACATGGTCGCCCGGCTGAAACTCCAAAGGACGACGTTTAGCATCCGCCCAATGCTTAAAACGGTCCTGAGCGATCCTCAACCTCTCCCGAATATTCCTGACGATATCCACGGCCTCCACAATCATCTCAGGTCCCAACAACTCCCGATCTCCAACGTCATCCCAACTCAATGGCGATCGACATTTCCTCCCATAAAGAGCGACGAAAGGCGCCATGCCAATACTCGCCTGGAAGCTGTTGTTGTAGGAAAACTCCACCAAATGCAGATGGTCCTCCCACGAACCCTTGAAATCCAACATGCACGCCCTTAGCATGTCTTCCAAAATCTGAATCGTCCTCTCGGACTGGCCATCCGTCTGCGGATGGTATGCCGTGCTGAAACTCAGACGCGTACCCAAGCTCTTCTGCAAACTCTGTCAGAACTGAGATGTGAACCTCGTGTCTCTGTCAGACACAATACTCACGGGGACTCCATGAAGTCGCACAACTTCCTGCACGATTCACGTTACATCACTATCCAAACTAGGAAAAAGGAAATAAAGCGGAGAGTAAAAGAATTTTACCTCCATATATCTCCTTGCTAGCGCCTCAGTGGACTGCCCCACTCGGAACGGAATAAAGTGCGCAGATTTGGTCAATCGATCTACGATCACCCAAATCGCGTCATTCTGCTTCGGACTCCGAGGTAGTCCGGTCACGAAGTCCATAGTGATGTGCTGCCACTTCCACTCCGGAATCGGAAGCGGTTGTAGCAACTCGGCCGTACGCTGATGCTCCGCCTTCACTTGCTGGCAAACCAAACACTTGGCTACACTCCGAGCCACGCTCCTCTTCATACCATGCCACCAATAATTCAGACGAAGATCCTGGTACATCTTGGTGCCACCAGGATGCACAGAATACGGCGAACTGTGTGCCTCCACCATCAGCTCCTCTCTGATATCCCCAGCTGGCACACACAACCTGGCTCCAAACCTCAGCGAGCCATCCTCATGAATCAAAAAGTCAGTCCGCAGACCGGCTTTCACCTGCTCCCGAATCCTCACCATCTTTGGATCCTCAGCCTGGCCAGCCTTAATCCGATCCACGATCGTCGACTGTACCTGCATGTACATCAACGAAGAAGCCTCCCCAGAAAGAACAATCTCTACGCCAGACTCACAAAAATCCTGCTGCAATCTCCACTGCGAGGTCAAAATCATCACCGCTGGAAGCCTACTCAGCGCATCAGGAACCACATTCACCTTGCCAGGGTGATACTGCAAATCAATCTCATAATCCGCCATAAGCTCCAACCATCGACGCTGTCGCATGTTGAGCTCCTTCTGCGTGAAAATATACTTCAAGCTTTTGTGATCGGTGAAAATCTTCACTTTCTCACTCAGCAAGAAGTGCCTCCAAATCTTAAGAGCAAACACAACGGCAGCCAACTCCAAATCATGCGTCAGATAATTCTTCTCATGAACCTTAAGCTGACGAGACGCATACGCCACAACATGCCCGTGCTGATGCAACACACAACCGAGACCCTTGCCAGAAGCATCGCAAAAGATCTCAAATCCACCGCTGCGGTCAGGCACGACAAGAATAGGGGCACTCGTCAACCTCTCCTTCAGAACACCAAAAGCACTCTCGCAATCACCCGACCAAACATAAGCAACATCCTTCCGCGTCAACCTGGTCATCGGCTCAGCAATACGGGAAAAGTCCTTAATGAATCACCGATAGTAACCAGCAAGTCCAAGGAAACTCCGAATCTCAGACGCAGACGACGGAACAGGCCACTCCCTGATGGCCCTAATCTTCTCGGGATCCACAGAAATACCATCTCCAGTCACCACTTGCCCAAGAAAAGCAACTCGGTCCAGCCAAAACTCGCACTTCGAAAACTTAGCGTACAAACGATGCTTCCTCAAAATTTCCAACACCGTCCTCAAGTGCGATGCATGCTCTTCCTCCGACTTCGAATAGATCAGAATGTCGTCGATAAAGATAACGACAAACTTATCCAAAAAGTCGTAGAAAATCAGGTTCATCAGATTCATGAAAACTGCGGGCGCGTTAGTTACGCCGAAAGGCATAACCACAAACTCATAGTGTCCATACTTCGTCCTGAACGCTGTCTTCGGAACATCATCCCTCTTCACCTTCAACTGATGGTAACCACTCCTCAAATCCAATTTAGAAAACACCCTCGAACCTCCAAGCTGATCAAAAATATCATCAATGCGAGGCAACGGGTATTTATTCTTAATGGTTACCGCATTCAATCCCCGATAGTCCACGCACATGCGACGCGAACCATCCTTCTTCTTAACCAGCAACACCGGTGCTCCCCACGGAGACACACTGGGATTAATATAACCCTTCAGCAACAGCTCATCCAACTGCTTCCGCAACTCTTCCAATTCTGCAGGTGCCATACGATACGGCGCCTTCGAAATCGGCTGCGCACCTGGAACGAGATCAATAGAAAATTCCAGAGCTCGATCAGGCGGCAAACCAGACATCTCCTCGGGGAAGACGTCGCCAAAATCTCGCACCACAGCTGGCCAATCCAGCTCCATCTGCATAGCCACAGTCTCCACCGGCCTGGCCCGAAATCTGACAGGACCAAGCGAACTGCTACCACGACTGAACTCAAATACCGGATGTCCGGGAATCTCGAACACCACCTTCTTCCTCCTGCAGTCGATCGTAGCATAGAAGCTCGCAAGCCAATCCATCCCAAAGACCGCATCGTAGTTGGTGATGTTGTGGACAATAAAATCAGCATAAAGCTCATGTCCACAAACCACCACAGAGCAAGGACTGCATCCACGATGCACCGTGACTACTCCATTCCCTGTAACGATGTTCCAACTCTTGGGGAGAGGGGACGTCGACAAGGAATGCTTCTCCACGAAGCTCTGGGCCAAAATGCACATTGACGCACCTGAGTCAAAGAGGACTCGGGCAGGGAACGTGCAAACCAAAACCACACCTAACAAACAGTCTAATCGATCAAATCTTATTCTAGCAACACCATACACAAGCATTCACATAATTTAACAATCAATTAATTAAGGAAGGAACAATTTAGATCGAAAGTTACCTGTAATGACCTCATCCATGGCCAAAACCTCCTCCTCAGTCATCAGAAATGCCTGCCTCCTCGGCGGAGCGGCCCGCTGAAAAGCCTGCTTCTGCGGAACGAGGGGCACCCCACGACCAGCGGGCACCGGGGCTCTCTGCTGCAACGGCGGGGCGGCAGCAATAGGTGTCCTCCAAGGTTGCCTCAACCTCGGGCACTCCCGGATAGCATGGGCGGGATCTCCACAGACAATACATTGCCCCAAGAACTTCCTACATGATTCCTTGATATGGCCCTCCTTGCCACAGAAATTGCAAGTCCTCCGAACGGGCCCTCCTGGCCTCTTAAACTGAACAGGCGGGTTCGGCCTGAATCCAGGTCTAACCACAGCTCTCGCCTGTTCCACAGGCCTCCTCACAGCACCAACAACAGACCCCTTCCTCTGGTTCACAAGCAGCTCCTGCCTCTTGGCAGCGACCAAAACCTTCTGATAAGATTCCCGGTCAGAAGAGGTCACAAAGCTCTGGAGCTCTGAAGCAAGCCCCTGCAGAAACCTCTGAGCTCTCTCCTCAGCGTCCTGCACCATCTTTGGTGCAAACCGACTTAGCCTCATGAACTCCTGGTGGTACATGTCCACCGACGAGTTCCCCTGCTTCAGATCGATAAAACGCTGTAGCATCTCTTCCCTGGCAGCCTTCGGGAAGAACTCACCATCAAATCTGGCCTTGAAGGTAGCCCAGACGATCGGCTCTACCAACATCCTTTCCTCAGCATCCCACCAATTCCTGGCGTTATCCTTCAACTGGCGCTTCGCCAAGTCAACCCAACTAACTTCGTTGACCTTGGACATCTTCAGATTGTCCTCGATATTCCTCATCCATTCATCAGCAGCTAGGGGACCTTCGGTTCCATCAAAATACGCAGGACCCAGCTCTCTGAACTGCTTTGCCCCGGGCTCAGGGCGAGGGGTTTCCACCACCCGAGCAGCTCGAGTCACCGGAGCATTCTGCACCTGCAGAAGCACACCCTGCTGAACCTGCATCATCTGCAACATCATCCTCATCATCTCCCCATTAGTGGGCTCCCGCTCAGGCTCCTCTTCATGAGGGGGCGCACCACTACCACCACCACGGGTGATCCGCCTTCCTGCCATCTAATGACGCAGAAAACGAAACAATTAGACTCATAGCTTAGGGCTCAGATGTCGAAATTATTTGTTGGACAATCTTGCATTATTATCGTTATCCCGATAATTGCAGTTACAGAGGACCTGCATGGGCCACCACTAAAACCTGTCACGACCCGCTTCCCTAAAATGGAGGCGAGACGTGGAAAGGTCCGCACGGGAGTGGAGCGGTGAAGCCCCAAACCCGATAAGCGTCAATTTAGTATAAGCATGTCCATGTAATTGCAATCGAAACAACAATAATAATAATATGAGACAGATAAGAAACACCAATCCCAAAGTTTGTCCACAAAGTATTCAACATCACAGAAAAGCCACCAGGCTAAAAAGGAAGAGTCTAAGGGCCCAGAACAAGGCCAAACAAAAGCAACGACATAAATAAGTATAGGTGCCACGCACCGATAACCAAACAACTGTCTAACAAAAATAAAACACAACGGAGACACTAGGACTGGTCCCCAGTGTCCACGTACTCCCCGTCCAACACGGGCTCAAGCTCGGCGTCCGCAAACACCTCACCCTCAGCTGGCAACTCAGGCTCAAGGTCTAACATGCGTCACCCAAAAGAGAGAGGGGCACATGTCAGCAAGTCTAAAAAGACTCGGCAAGGAAACTGAAAGTGACTAACAACCTAGCATTTAATTGTTAAACAATGGCATGACAGTTGAATATGATGCAACAGTTTAAAAGAGAGACAAGCATGCACAATGTAGCAAAAGCTACCAATTCACTAATCACTTAGCACTTATCACTTATCACTTATCACTTAGCACTTAACACTTATCACTTAGTGCATAGAGAGTCCACTTACTGGCCAGCTCGTTTATCTCTATCACTATCAACACTGAAACACTAGAGATTTCACCTGCTGGCCGGAGTGGCTGATCAAGCTACTCGGGCTCAGTCCGCTTATCTCTTACCCCACCCACATGTGACGAGCGTTGGGGTTTCCAACTCATTATGCTCGCTTCTGGTCACGAGCCAGGAAAATAAGTGTGTGTTGACATCCGAGCGTTGGGGTTTCCAACTACAGGGCTCGCTTCTGGAACACGAGCCAGGAAACATGGGATTGTAGCGTGTGCTACGCAATCACGATAAATAATCACTATGCAATGCCATGAACAGATAATTGCGTACCGTTAATGGAATTTAAACGTGACATATGAGCATGATGAGGGTGACGGACCAAGCTTCGTTGTCAAGCTAGGTCAATGGCGTCTAAACGGCTATCCTTTCACCGTTTAGTCTCTTTTACGCTAAAGCAAGGGAAATGGCCTAAGACATGCCCTAAACCAAGAAATGCAAGTTTCACTTGCCTATCACCGGGGATGACGGTTACGAAAGTTCGTTTCCGCGGATGCTAGCCTACGGGGAATCACTGTTATGGGGAACAATCATCAAAACACAAGTATTTTATTAGGGTTTCATAAAAATTACAATAGGATAAGAAAACAACGGTAGATCGATTTCTTACCGAGAGGAGGCGGAAGAAACACTCCGGGGAACCCTAGGACCAGATCTGGAAGCCAATGGAGAAGTTTGAGGAAACTAGGGTTGTGGGGGATTTTGGGGATTTTGATGGATTTGGTGAGATTTTGGAGAAGATGAGTGGTAGATAGAGTGAATGGACGGATTGGATGATGGATTTAGGGTTTGGAATGAAGGATTGAAGCTTGGAGGAAGATGGGGGCTCAAGGGGGAAGATTTTAGGGTTTTGGTTCGTGTTGAGGGAGAAGAAAACATTTGGGTTGGGTATTTATAGGCTAGGCTGGCGGCTACCCAGAAATTAGGGTTTCAACACAGACTAGTCGGTCAAAGAACAACCACTGACCGACTAGTTTGGCAACTAGTCGGGTCGGTCGACCAACGCAGACCGACTAAGTGTAAACAGTAACTCCTGAACGAAAATAGGATTTAGAGTTAGTCGGTCCATGAACAAGTACTGACCGACTAGTTTAGAAACTAGTCGGTCGATGAACGTTCTTAGACCGACTAAGAGTAAACAGTAACTCAACTAAAATTAAGTTGATGTGTTAGTCGGTTCAAGAAGCATTGCCGACCGACTAGTTTGCAACCTAGTCGGTCAACAACTCTTCTTAGACCGACTAACGATAAACAGTAACTCCAGAGAAAATTTAGAAAGCTCACTAGTCGGTCCAAGAAGGATTGCCGACCGACTGGATCGTCATCTAGTCGGTCGATGCCCCTTCTTATACCGGCTAATGAGCACAAAAAGTTCCGATACGGAGCGCGGAGCCCCGGGATCGATTCCTAAGACTCATAGGCTTGATCTAACAGTTAGATATGACCGTTATGAAGCCCGTCACAAACGACGTACTTCGAAATTGACGATCCTAAGGAAGAAACGAGAAAATACGACGAATCGATCGAAAATGAAAGTTACGGAGACGAAAACCACACAAGAGGAGAAAATCCACCAAAACATATATTATATTATAATAAATTCAGATACAAGGAAACCAGTCGTTACAGTATCTAACATATCCTTCATCTCAAATTTACTACGCAATGCCGATTTGATCTTATTAAACACTCATATATCATTTCCAAAAAGGAAAATATCGTCCACATACAAAGATCTATTATACAATTGAGGGGGTGATGTGACTTTGTCCATTGTGGCAATGTCACATCAACCCCCTTTTACCCTTTAGCCCCTTAGTCTCCCTTTATTTCCAAGTGTGCCATTAGCATTTTCCCCCTTTGATACCATCTTATTTACATGATTGCATTGGTATTTTTACCCTTTTTACCCCCGACAATACCGACACACATACCCACACTTTTCACTCACCGCATACTATTCATGTGGTTTTTTTGTGCCATGCACTAGGTGGCACCCTTTGTCCTAGGTGGCACCATTTGCATGCATGCACCACATACAAAAGGGGGTTGTTTACCAAGGATTGTCCTACGTGACACCCTTTGTCCACGTCTAATATACAAAAGAGGGTTGTGTACTTAGGATTGTCCTAGGTGGCTCACTTTGTCTCAGTCACAAGCTGACTGGGACAATCCCCCCAAAAAAACACTCAAGCCACTTATTTACATGGTTGTCATCCCCCAAAAAGCCCGAAAAACACCACCCAAGCCACTTATTTACATGTTTGCCTTTTGCACCTTTTACCCTCCGACGATGCCGACACACTCACCCACACTTCTCGCTCCTTTACGGTTGCGTGCGTGCCCCATGTTTTGTTTATAGGTTTTTTCCATGCTGTGCACTTTGTGCACGAGTTATTTCTAGTAGTATTATAAAACTGCTTCTAGTTTTCAGGACGCATAATTATCCAATTTGTTTGTAAAAAATTAAATTGGATAACCGTATTGTGAAATTTGATATATCATTATTTAGATGGTCGTTTTAAATCATATAAAGATTTCTTCAACTTATATAATTTATCTTCATGCATGTCTTTTAACTTTAAATCTTACAAGTTGATTCATATATACATTGCTTCCTTCAACCCCCTGTTGAGTAATGCAATTTTGACATCTATTTAGAAAAGTGTCAAGTCAAGATATGCAACAACCACTAAGATTATTCCAATAAATGCAAATTTAGCTACCAGAGAGTCTCCTGATACTCTATAGCTACATTTTGAGTAAAGACTGTTGTGAGTAGTCGGGCCATAAATGTGTCAACTGACCCATTTAACTGATATTTTTTCTTTATCCCCCATTTGCTTGGACCTTCTCTCTTTTGATAAATCACATAAATCGTATACATTGGTTCTCTCTATCGAGTCAAGCTCACTTTTCATGACCTTCAGCCAATGATCCGATACGTTTGAGTTTATTGCATTTATATAATACAAGAGTTACTAGATATCGTGAACCAACACTAGTTAGACGTAAGTGTCAATCATTGGGCATCACTAAAAAGGGTTACAAGATATCCTAAGGGTATTGACGAGTGTCGACTATATTCAATGCTTTAAAGGATTAGAGTTGTAGCTCTAAATACACATTGATGTGATTGGGCCGACGATCTCGATGAGCGCATGTCAGAGCCTGTTTCTTCTGGTGACTTTGGGTTGGGATTTACTGTCATGAATAGTAAATCTTGGAGAGAGAGAAATTGAGTTTTGTGTTTCTTTTGGAGGAAAAGGGGTTGGAAAGTGGGTTTGGGAATTGTTTGTGGGTCCCACACTAAAGTAGTGTGTTTCTTTTGGTTAAAGTGGGATTGAGATTGTTGGATGAGGAAAGTTGGAAGTTGGTGATGGTGTTTTGAGGTAAGATTCCCCCCATCCTCATATAATGTAGAAAAATATGAAACACCAGCATTCTGAACATGATAAAAATGCCTAGTTCCCAAAACAAATCCAAATAAAACACCAAATGATTAATGACCCAAGAAACATCAACTTCAACTGATACAGCCAAACAGCCCCCATAAATAAACTGCCAGATAACCACAGGGGCCAAAAACATGCCCAATTTTTATTCCTTCCCACTGTTAATATTCAAAAAACAAATGATACAACCTAATTTGCCAAGTCCACATACTGAACATGATACACATGCTTAGTACCCAAATCAAATCCACAAAAAAGCTACATACACAAGGTCCCAAGACAGAACAACTAAAACTGATACATCCAAACACACCCCATACTGCAACTGCCACAGATCAAAATGGTCCAAAAACCGGCACAAAACAAATTTAAATCCACATGTTCAACAACATAAATCACTTGCTACAGACTCCTTTGCCAAGTCCACCTTCTGAACATGATAAAGTTGCCAAAACAAATCCACCAAAAACAGCTTTATACACAAATGAACCAAGACACAACAAATGGAAATGATCCATACAAACAGCCCCCAAACTGAAACTACAACATACCCAATTGGTCCACCACAAAGCTTCCTAGGAGGGGAAGGGCACAAGCTTGGCAACCTGCTGCAGTTCCGACCTCAGATCCAACAAAATCCCTGATTGAAACCCTAAAACAGCAGATCCCAACTCAGATCTGACCTCCGATCAGCAGATAGGTTTTTTTTCAGCCTATGGTTGACTCCCACTCACATGGAAGGGATTTTGAGGGGTGAGGAGAACGATGGTGGGGCCCAATCTCATGGATTCCGCATGAAATCCCCGCAAAATCCGCGGATTTCATAGAGGGATTTGAAGCCTGCCACATCGGAGAAAGCAGCGAAGGAAGAATCGCGGAGAGAGTCGCGGAAAGGAACAGTGCGAAGGAAAGATGGATGAGATAATGAGTGAACAGTAGAGAAGTGACGAGTAGATAATGAGCCAAACTCACTTTCTCAGACCACTTCCACCGAAAGAAACATGCCCTCAATATCAGCCTATATCTTCTTGCTAGATAGTGGGCCATCTCATGGTGCATCAAGAAGCAGATTGTATGGTGGTGTTGTTGACAGTGATATCAGAGTATGTTGAGACTAGTGAGGAGCACATAACGATGTCTGGTTGAGGCATTAATTTTATTAAGGATTGTCACCTAACCCCACTTGCATGGATCCGATCACTTTATTTAATCATAAAGTGGCAATGATCGACTACTCAACCAAAGCCAACTACCACATGAATACAAAGAACAATGAGAATATCATTTTATTAGGAATGTAAAGATTCAATGAGTATATACTCATTAATGGTTGCTGACCCGCTACGAAAGTCGTTATCTGCAGAACTACATAGAAATCTTTAGCCAGCAAAGATGATAATTTACGATGTATGCATTAATTTTATTTGCATTTATGAGTATGTTTAATTAATCATATGAGTTATGAGCACACATTGGTTAAGTATCGTATGTTGAATAGCACCCTTGGCATTATGAAGAGCACGTTATGCCTAATAATTGCAATAATGCTCCCAAAGGGATGGCAAGTTGAAGCAAGCTGTGAAAATTCATGGAGTCAGTTCAACATAAACCATGCACTGCTTCAACGTCAGCTCTCTCTCCATCAACATAAACCATGCACTGCGTTCAACATAAATTCATGGAGTCATATCCTACAGCCTCACCCACCAAGATGACTTCGCCATAATCTTCTCCATCTCTGACAGCTCCACTTCCTCTCCGACCGCCCCGCTATCGGGAGATCTGTGGCATCACGTGAGATCTAAAAAAAAGGAAGGCGCTCATGGAGAAGAGGAAGGCGCCAGGGGTTGTGAAGGCGATCAATGTGCTTTTGGAGATCAGGTTAGGGTTTTTGATGGAGGTTGGTGGATGGAAAGTTGAAGGAGGCATCGGTGGCGATAAAGTCGTTGAAGGAAGGGTTAGGATTTTGGGATGGAGCGAAGGAGAATGAGGTGGAGGAGGAGCCGGTGGTGTTTGGGTTTTTTGAGGAAGGAGTGGATGGATTGCTTTGATGAGGTAATTATTTTCTTTGAATTTATGGATCAAATTGGATTTTTTATTTTACTTCAAAAATAATTATATTAATGCTAAATCCTTCACCTTTATCTGGTAGGGATCAATCCAAAAATCATGTCCGTTCATAGGATTGAGATGCTTATATGATTTTATGGAAGTGTGAATTCATAGAATTTGATAGCGATGGAATTTCTTTCCAGCTCATATTGTTTGGTTTGTTGTAGTTGGATGCTGATATATGTTAATAATCCGAATTCATGCGTTTGCTTGGGTTGATCTGAATCATCTGGAGTGTTTTGTTTTACTTTGTACTTTATATTGTCGAAGGCGTGCATGATTAATCGCCTTCCAATTCCAATTCCAATTCCAAGATTTGAAACATCTGCAATTTCGTGAATTGAGCTTATAAGAGAAAGCTGGTTTTGGATGTTAAATTTTTCCTGATTCATTCCTATAGGTTTTATTCGAGGCAATGCAATGGGACTATTTAGTTGGACAGTTCAAGCAGGAATTTTGTTGATTGTTTGGCATAACCCTTGAACTCTGCTGAATGTCTATCTCGAGGCAGGATTGTCAGCACTGAAAACTCTGTATCCTTATGCTGGAAAAAATAATAAATTGCATCTTAATTTTCTTTTCTTTTCTTTTTACCATGTAAATAGTAAAATTAGACCTGCTTGTGTACTATTTCTTCCTTTGTTTCAAAAACCTTTTTGAGTATGGTTTCTTCATTAGCCTCATTTTGTTTCGAAGAGGACTGTCCCAAAGAAGACCCTCTTTCACATGAGGGCTTCCGCAAATTGGCAGAGCAATTGCCATTCTTAAAACAACACAATTCGAAGCTTGTTTGCTACATAACCAAAGAGCTGATGGATAGTGAGAACCCCCCACTAGTGCTACCCTATGGCTATGTGTACAGTGCCAAGGTACATACTGTCCTGTATCTTTTTTTTCGCCATGCGGCATCATATGACAGATTGAGTTGCTCTGGATCAAACTTGATTTTTATTCATGTAATTACCTGACAGACACTTGATGAAATGAAGAAAAAGAATGATGCTGCATTTTGAAGAAGAAATTGAAGAGTTACCGTATGTTAACTGCCTTATCTAAAATAATAAGTATGCTCTCTTATGAAGTCGAGTAATCTAGTTAGTTTTGCAGCATTCTCTAAAGCACGGAAATCTTCACCACATAAATCTTGTTCGTCTTTTAAGTTGTTGCATTGGTGGAGAAGAGAGGATGCTAATCTATGAGTATATGCATAATAGATGTTTGGGCACCGTTATCTTTGGTTAGGTCTTGCTTGAATTACTAACCAATAATCGTTTATTTCCGCTTTTTTAACTGTAAAAGTTGTGATATTCTAAAACATTTACAGCAATGGTGTAACGACCCGTATTCGTCAATACATCTATTTACGTATTTCACGTATTTTCACATTTTAAAAGTATTTTATAATTTTTAGTCAGGAATTTTATATCAAAAAATGATTTCAAAATTCTTTATAAAAAATATCTTGAAGCATCAAACTAGTTATGTTGTATTTTAGTAAGTTCGAGTTTCATCAAATACATCTAAATAATTTTTATAATAATGCATTTTTAATTGTTATTGATTTAGCTGTATGAATTAGTTTTCTATTTAAACGACATCAAAACGATTTTAAACTTCTACAGTATCATTCTATGATCATTTAGGGTTTTCCATATTAATTTTGCAATTTTCTAAAATCAAATTAACCTAGATCCCGCAAACCCGCATCCCAAACATTTTGGACCAAAACTCGTATCTCCGTAGCTCAAACCCTGAAATGGATCTCGTATTCGCGATCCTTGCGAAGATACGATCTCGTGGCTATATTTTCATAATTTTTCGGAGTCGTATGTAAAAACGGGGTTGTATTCCTCCGTTTTTACTAATTACACCCCCTAATGACTTTTCACTATTACTAATTACCTGATTACTCTTACCTTAGCCCCTAGATCTACCCTTAATCAAATCCCCTAACCCCACTCCTATAACTCATCGTATGAAATGGGTGAGATCCAACCTCCAGATTCATTACACATTTACATTATTACTTCATATCTTATTATTTTTTAACCCTATAAATGAACCTACTCTCTTCTCTCCACTCCCCAGGCTCATCTCCCACCCTCAGTAGAACGAAACCTGTCTCCTTAAAATAAACCCATCTTCTTCGTTCTCTCTCCCCCCTATCAAAATAATAAACCCAGGTTCACCTCTCCCCAGCTCTCTCGTTCTCTCCCAAGCCCGAACGAAACCCATCCTCTTCAAACCATCTTCCTCCCTCTCTCTCACGTTCAAAGCCCCAAGCCGTACACACACACAGCTCGACCCCTCCCTCCGGCGAGTCATCGTCGCTGTGCTCCGACCCCCTCGAGCCCCCGTCTGACTGCACTTCCCTCCCCCCTCAGACTCTCTCTCTCTCTCGCTCTCTTCGTCTCCGATGAGAAACCCTGAACCCAACGGCACCCTCAGCTCTCCACCGACAACTCTCACCGACAAGCTCTCGTGACCCACACTGACCGATCCCCCTCTCTCGAACTCAACCCCACGGCAAACTCACCGAACCCAAACAGCCCCCTCTCGCCCCGCCTCCGTGGCCTGGCTGCCCGACGCCCTGCAAACCAGCCCACCGCCGCCTTACTGATCCACCCTGATGCCCTGCAAACCCGTCGTCGCATCTGCCACTCACCACAGCACACCTCCCCCGAAACCCCCCCAGTTCACCTCCCTCGAGGCCGCCGCCACCAGCTCTCCCTGTCGTCGCCTCCCCGCCGGAGCAACTCTCGTCGCACCCACGCCTCGCTCCCTGTCCTCCCACTCGACCACCTCGCATGCTACCGCCGTAGTACCGCCCTCGCCCCTCCGACCCTACCGACGTTACAGCCCCCCACTCCGCCGCCGTCTGCCTTACCGCTGCCATCGTTCGACGCTCGAGAGCCCCCCCGTCCATGCACGTACGAAGAGAAGGTGAGGTGTTATTAAAACTTATTTTTTAAAAATGTATACGCGTATTTATACGGTATAAACATATTTCTGTAACGTATTAATAATTATATAGTATGGATTTTCTAATGTAAAATTCACAATAAATCCTATAGGCCTCAGAAAATTACAAGGCCAGGCCCAGAAAATCAGAAATGACGTGCTGGACCCAATGACGCTAGTCTCATCTTAATCAGACGAGTAGATTTCTCACAATAAATTTTAAGCCTAAATTTAAATATGTTGTTTTTATTTAAAAATTCATAACCCATTATTTTCACGTAAACTGATATATGAAAAAAAAAATATGTTGTAGTACTCTTCGAGACGGTCGTTTTGAAAGCTCACTTGAAACTTTCTGATGTGTATTTCACCCAGAAGAAATTATTGAATAACTACGTTAACTAATTAAAATTTGTTATGAATCAACTACTGGGGGAGGAACCCCCAGCCCTTTATTTATAGGCATGGTAGGAGAGTAGATACATCGAATACATAGATATGGGCGTATCTCTAAGATACCCGCAATCCTAACCGACTCTGGTTATTTCCATTCACAACACTCCCCCTTATCCAGCCATAGGCGTGGACTCCGCTCAAGAGTACTTCGGGATTCTGAGCGTAATAAGAGTCTCACATGGGGTGGATACTTCGGGATCCTGAGTTGGTGAGGTTTGCCTCGTTAAAACCTTTAGCTATGGAAAACCCAGTGGGAAAAACCATAGTTAAGGAAAAAGAGTGCAAACGCTCTTTAACTCCCCCTGATTTGTACAAGTGACTCTGCTCATGAATACTTCTGGATTCTGAGCGTCACTGAGGGGTGGATACTTCAGGATCCAGAGTTGATGTGATTTGCCTCGTTAAAACCTTTGGCTATGGAAAACCCAGTGGGAAAAACCATAGCTAAGGGAAAAGAGTACAAATTCTGTCAACTCCCCCTGATCTGTAAAAGCTCTTAGGCTTTCAGATCTCGTAGGCTTATCTCATCACTCCTATTTACAATATTCCGAAAATGTATACAGATTACGAATTTTATCACCATCAAGCAGCTGCTGAATCCAGAAACTCTGAAGAGGTTGCTAAGTTTCGTCGCCTCTGATGTGGTCTTCAGACTATATGGTCAGCTCCACAGAACCAGCCTCTATCCCAGTCGTCACTGGGATGTGATGTACCACCAGGCGCCCTCAAATACACCATTGGTGTGATTCTGGAGTGGTGAGGATCTCGGAATGATAGGATGATGTTGCCTTCATAAGTTGCTTTGCAGGTCTGCAGGGGATGGCCATCCCACTGTGGGTACCCGTTCTGTGATTTCTCAGCATATGGACTGGACCTGAAACCTGTATTTGCAAAAACATTGGAGGATGCTACTACATTTTGTAAGTCCAAATATTTCGACCCTTGGAGGAAGCGCACAAGGCTTAACTCAGGTCTAATGGCCCTTTTTAGGTGCCAACTATCTCTGGCTAATGAGTTTACTGCAATTGCTATACCGGGACACATGCAGTTAACCAGGCGTGCATGATTGCACTAAGATAAGGGACTTTAGGACCAGTTATATCCTCCCCCTCTTCCAGCGATCGGAAGGGTTCTTTTTGTTCATCCAGTAAGTGTACCACCGTAGGTGTACTTTGGATGACAATGGTCCTTTTAATATCTCCAACGCTCTTCTGGGCGTTTGTAACAGGATTCTATGAGCCATGACTTTATATTTGCCTAGGTCTTTTTATTTCATGTTTAAAAGTCAGGCTTTTACATTTATTTCGGTTTTCTCTTCAGGAGATCCGATGAGATGTTAGTTGTCTACAACTAAGATCTCTAATCCTGTTCTTTGCACAGATGCAAAGACAACCTTCAATAGGAATCATTGACTTGTCAAGTGATTCTCTTGGTTGTACATTTATTTATACTTATTGTTTTTCTTGAATAGACGTCCCGAAGTCTATTCAGGCATTTTAAGGAAATGTGGAAATTATCTTTACAAGATATCCACGAAGATACGCCGTCACAACATCCAATAACAACATATCCAAAATTTTCCTTCGCCAAATCGTAAGGTATTCGCTTTTGATAATGTCACGCCCCGCTTCCCAAAAACGTGGAGGCGAGGCGTGAGAAGGTCCGCACAAACTTGAAGCTGTGAAGCTCCAAGTCTGATAAGCGTATATAAACACTTATTATGGCAAGTCCTTGCAAATGCGATACGAAACAAAGATAACAATAAGAAAATGAGACAATAAGCAATTTATTGAATCCCTGAGTATCCATAAATAAATTACAATATCACAGAAAAGCCACCAGGCTCAAAAGGGAAAAGCTAAGGCCCAACATGGCCAACAGAGTATAACTTACATACAAAGGTGCCACGCACCAAAGACTAACAGCAAACCTAAAAAGGAAGTGAGCACGAGCGGTCTTCAAGACAGGCCCCTGGTGTCCACTCACCACCACAGCAAACATCAACAACACCATATCCCCTGCAACAAAGCTCTGGCTCTGGGTCTAACATGTGACACCCAAAAGAGAGAGGGGCACATGTCAGCAAGTCTGGAAAGACTTGTGCAAGGAAACTGAAAGTAACTAACAACCTAGCAATTATAATATTAAGCAATGGCATGGCAGTTAAGTATGATGCAACAATTTAAAAGAGAGACAAGCATGCACGATGTAGCAAAAGCTACCAATTCACTAATCACTTATCATTTAACACTTATCACTTAGTGCATAGAGAGTCCACCTGCTGGCCAGCTCGTGGCTCAGTCCGCTTATCTCTATCACTATTAATAACACTTATCACTTTTTACTTAGTACTTATTACTTATCACTTAGTGCATAGAGAGTCCACCTGCTGGCCGGAAAGGCGGATCAGGCCAACTCGGGCTCAGTCCGCTTATCTCTATCACTATCAATCACTTAAACACTAGAGAGTCCACTTGCTGGCCGGAAAGGCGGATCAGGCCAACTCGGGCTCAGTCCGCTTATCTCTTACCCCACCCACATGTGACGAGCGTTGTGGTTAGCAACTCATTATGCTCGCTTCTGGTCACGAGCCAGGAAAATAAGTGTGTGTTTGGCATAGGGGTGCACCTAGCCGGTATCCGAGCGTTGGGGTTAGCAACTACAGGGCTCGCTTCTGGAACACGAGCCAGGAAACATGGTATTGTAGCGTGTGCTACGCAATCACGATAAATAATCACTATGCAATGCCATGAACAGATAATTGCATACCGTTAATGGAATTTAAACGTGACAGGCAAAATGCAATGCAATGAACATATTCGCGTACCGTTAATTTAAAGTAAATGTGACATATGAGCATGATGAGGGTGACGGACCAAGCTTCGTTGTCAAGCTAGGTCAATTGCGTCTAAACGGCTATCCTTTCACCGTTTAGTCTCTTTTACGCTAAAGAAAGGTAAATGGCCTAAGACATGGCCCAATTTAAGAGTTGCAAGTTTCACTTGCCTAGCACCGGGGATGACGGTCACTATGGTTTGTTTCCGCGGATGCTAGCCTACGGGGAATCGCTGTTTTTGGGGGACCAATCAACATACAACAAGAAATTATATTAGGGTTTCATAAAAATATAAATAGGTTAAGAAAACAACGGGGAATCGATTTCTTACCGAGAGGAGGCGGAAGAAACACTCCGGGGAACCCTAGGACCAGATCTGGAAGCTAATGGAGAAGTTTGAGGAAACTAGGGTTTTGGGGGATTTGGGGATTTTGATGGGTTTTGGTGAGATTTTGGGGAAGATGAGAGGTAGATGGAGTGGATGGATGGATTGGATGATGGATTTAGGGCTTGGAATGAAGGATTGGAGCTTGGAGGGAGATGGGGGCTTAGAGGGGAAGATTTTAGGGTTTAGAGTCGAGTGGAAGAAGATGAAATCGTTTGGGTTGGGTATAAATAGGCTAGGCTGGCGGCTGCCCAGAAATTAGGGTTTTAACACTGGTTAGTCGGTCAAAGAGCAACCACTGACCGACTAGTTTGTCAACTAGTCGGTCGGTCGACCAACGCAGACCGACTAAGTGCAAACAGTAACTCCTGAACGAAAATAGGATTTAGAGTTAGTCGGTCCATGAACAATTACTGACCGACTAGTTTAGCATCTAGTCGGTCGATGAACGTTCTTAGACCGACTAAGAGCAAACAGTAACTCCTGAGAAATTTAGAAAGCTAACTAGTCGGTCCACGAAGGATTGACGACCGACTGGATCGACATCTAGTCGGTCGGTGCCCCTTCTTATACCGGCTAATGAGCACCAAAAGTTCCGATACGGAGCGCGGGGCCCCGGGATCGATTCCTAAGACTCCTAGGCTTGATCTAATAGTAAGATACGACCGTTATGAAGCCCGTCACGAATGACATACTTCGAAATCGACGATCCTAAGGAAGGAACGAGAAAATACGACGAATCGATCGAAAATGAAAGCTATGGCGACGAAACCACACATCCAAGGAGAAAACCCACCAAGCATATATTATAATATAAATAATCCAATTACACGAAAACCAGTCGTTACATCCTACCCACCTTAGAATAAAGTCCGTCCTCGGACTTTCTAACTATAGCTATATCTAGCCACCCTAGTAATTACTCTCAATCAATATCACATCATAACTTCAACCAAGTACTTTCATTTCGAGTGCTTATATATATATGCACTAGGAATCAAATATTACTACCACTACACACATATTTTCACGCACATAATACACTCATACTTACTATAGTCAATCAATTTCATACACGTATTTCAATCACATATACATAGTCAATATATATATTTATACAACAATAAACACTTATTACTTACTTAAAGAAATAACCAAGCCTCTCTTATTTGAAAATAATTTCACATTTATTTAGTCATTTAAATACATGCAAATATTTCACCATATTTTCACCTCACATATAGTCCTATAACTATATATTGGTATAGCCACCCACAATCGTGTGCGTAACACAACCAAGCACAAACAATTCAAACACCATACATACATCATCCATCACTATCCATCACCACATACAATTATACCAAGGTACATAGAGTATACCCACTCAAGCTTGAGTGAGACTCAAATCATAGCAGGACATTTACATACGTAACACAATAACCATACACATACCAATACCACTCCAAGGCATACACATCCACGTATCACATATTTTCACACCACATCCATCCATTTATAATTACCATACTAACACATCAACTACATACAAGTTTAAGAGATGCAATAGTCGGGTATACCTCCTGATATACACGCATACGACATCTCATAAAACAAGTAGTACCAACCAAAATTATCATTCTGATATCATACGTATATCACATCATACTCAAGCAGAAAATTACCTACACACAACACACAAATGCCAACACCCATACCACTATATACACACCACGAAATCAACATTACGACGACATAACCACTTAACTAATGGGCCCACCAAACTATAACAAAGTTGACACAGGCAACGACGAGCTCTAAGGGCTAGACAAAAAGGAAGGAACTGAAATCACATGCGTAACGAATAGAAAGATCGAAAAGCATGAAAACGGTCGGTAAAACAAATTGTTTGAAAACGGGTTTGAGACGAATATACGTAATAAGAGGAAAAGCAGTTTATTGGCTTATATAAAATTATTATGAGGAAAAAGGAAATCATTTACTCGAACATCAAAACATAGGTCAGAAATGTTATGCGGCAGCAATCTAAAAATTTTGGAAAAGTTTTGAGATTCGAAGATTGAAATCAGATCAAGTATAGTGTGGAGAATTTAAGCGCATGCTAAAGGTTTTCCGAATCTTAAAGCTGAAGAGAAATCCCAAATAAAACATATCGAAAATACTTTTAGAGAAATCCGGATTTGCCAACAAAATTGATTTATACAAGATCTTAATGTACGAGCAAACGAACGTGGTACCGATATATAAAAATAATTGAAGTCATATCTCAGAAATTATCTTAGAAGTGTGTATGGTGAATGGAAAGATAACATCTTAGTAGTATGGGAAGAGAAAAGGATATTTAAACTCATCAAGTTAGTATTAAAACTTTTAAACCGTTTTATGAAGGGTCTAAGTCAGGAATGATTTCGAAATGGTAATAAAAATTATTATTATTATTATTTTAATACAAAAATCTGAAATATGGAAAATGTTGAGCATAAAATCGACTTGCTAAAAGCCGAAGTCCAAAGGGGCTTGAAAAGGTTATTAAAAGTAAGCACAAAGTGTTTTCGAATAAAATTTTAATGGCACAAGTAAGAAAAGAAATTATGAATCGAGTTAGGAAAATAGAAATACGGTTCAGAATGAAATTTGTATATGAAAATGGACAAGACATTTATATCGATACGAAGGTATATGCAGAAAATATTATAAACTTCTAATCTAAAAATCTCAACACCAGTTTTGATATTTTAAAACATAAATAATTTAAGTCGGCGAAGGAGCATGAAACCTTACATATATCAAAAGCGTTTCGAACAAATTTAAACTTAACAAGTACGACGAACCTATAATTGATATATACAAAAATTAGTTGAAGTCCATTCAGTTTGGAAAAATACCCCTGAAGGTATGTAAGATAAGTGGTTAAAATGGATTTTTTTGTAGTTAGGAAAAAGGACGGTATATCGAACCATCAGGATAGTAATAAAGTTTAAAAATCAAAATGCAAAAGGTACATCGTTAGAAGAATAGTACAAGTTAGAAATTTTAAAATTACGACCAAAAGTCTTCAAAATTCAAGAACGACTTTTAACTCCATCGAAATTTAGGGAGACATATTTAAAGAAGTTTAGAACAAAATTTAAATTGAGTGAAACTTCGAATAAAGAAAGCATTCGAAAATACTTTTGGAAGAATCAAGATTTGCAACAGAAAACATTTGAAAGATCAAGGATAATTGTAATGAGGTGGTCATGTGAATTGAGGAAAAATCTGTCGTCGGGAAAATGTTTGAACATAACTTGATTTGTTGAAAGCTGAAATCATCTGCGACTTGAAAAGTATATTAAGGGAGTGCGACGAGACATTCGAATAGCATGAATAAAAAGAAAATTCATAAATCGAATTTGGAAAATAGAATTGCAGCTCAGAATTAAATCGATTTATGAAAAGAGACAAGGTATTCGAATAGGTATGAAAGGTATAGGCTGTAAAACATTATAAAACAGTAATCAAAATCTCGTCAAAACTTTCGAATTCCGAAAATTAATTTAAGTCAATGAAAGAGTACAAGATATAAGTATACATATAACAATTGAAATTCCATTTAGCTTGGAAAAGATTTTAAAGTATGTATGCTATGCGATTAAAATGGATCTCATAGTTAGAAAATGGTATATCGAATTTTTTTTTTTCCAAAATAGTATTGGAGTCTTTAAACCGAAATACGAAAATATAGACAAGAAAATGGTTACGAGATAGCAATTATAATTACAACCATTAGACTCCGAAATCTACAAGGGATTTTGACTCAATCGAAAAGTGAGAAATTCAAGTATATACGTAGCGGGTTTAAAACAAAATTTAAACTTAGCGAAAATCTTTTAATAAGGGGAAATCGAAATAATAACTTTGGAAAAATCAAGTTTTGCGAAAGAGGACATTTGAAAGTCAACGATTTTCGAAATGTGGTGATCACGTGAATCGAGGCAAGGAATTGGTCGGATGATCAAAACATAAATACGCCTAGGTTTACGACTTAGGAAAATCTACGGGAATCTCCTACGGTCATCCAGCTAAAGATTATGGGACTAAGCGCTAAGACTCCCTAAGGGCTAGACAGCGATGAAATGAGTTCAGCTTGGTCCGAAATCGATGAACTCAAGGGAGAGACCAAAGAATTCTAGAAGTCTATCACGGCCAGAGCTAGGCGGGAACCACTAAGGTAACTCTTAGGACAATCAAACAAATCACTAACATGGAGTCTAGCTAACAATCAAGGATTCCTAACTAGCAAGCACAGACGTCTATTTAAGTCTAGCTAGGGTCCTGATCTAATGGGTTCCTACTAAGCTAAGACAGATGCCCTAACACGTCTACCAGCTACCTAAGGCATAGGAACGCTAAAAACCCTAGACTCCGGGCTTATAAATTGGATGTTCTAATTTATTTAATGGACATTCTTTAATTATTATCGTTGTTCCGATGGTTCACATTTGCAAATGGACCTGCATGGGCCACCACTAAAACCTGTCACGCCCCGCTTCCCAAAAACGTGGAGGCGAGGCGTGAGAAGGTCCGCACAAACTTGAAGCTGTGAAGCTCCAAGTCTGATAAGCGTATATAAACACTTATTATGGCAAGTCCTTGCAAATGCGATACGAAACAAAGATAACAATAAGAAAATGAGACAATAAGCAATTTATTGAATCCCTGAGTATCCATAAATAAATTACAATATCACAGAAAAGCCACCAGGCTCAAAAGGGAAAAGCTAAGGCCCAACATGGCCAACAGAGTATAACTTACATACAAAGGTGCCACGCACCAAAGACTAACAGCAAACCTAAAAAGGAAGTGAGCACGAGCGGTCTTCAAGACAGGCCCCTGGTGTCCACTCACCACCACAGCAAACATCAACAACACCATATCCCCTGCAACAAAGCTCTGGCTCTGGGTCTAACATGTGACACCCAAAAGAGAGAGGGGCACATGTCAGCAAGTCTGGAAAGACTTGTGCAAGGAAACTGAAAGTAACTAACAACCTAGCAATTATAATATTAAGCAATGGCATGGCAGTTAAGTATGATGCAACAATTTAAAAGAGAGACAAGCATGCACGATGTAGCAAAAGCTACCAATTCACTAATCACTTATCATTTAACACTTATCACTTAGTGCATAGAGAGTCCACCTGCTGGCCAGCTCGTGGCTCAGTCCGCTTATCTCTATCACTATTAATAACACTTATCACTTTTTACTTAGTACTTATTACTTATCACTTAGTGCATAGAGAGTCCACCTGCTGGCCGGAAAGGCGGATCAGGCCAACTCGGGCTCAGTCCGCTTATCTCTATCACTATCAATCACTTAAACACTAGAGAGTCCACTTGCTGGCCGGAAAGGCGGATCAGGCCAACTCGGGCTCAGTCCGCTTATCTCTTACCCCACCCACATGTGACGAGCGTTGTGGTTAGCAACTCATTATGCTCGCTTCTGGTCACGAGCCAGGAAAATAAGTGTGTGTTTGGCATAGGGGTGCACCTAGCCGGTATCCGAGCGTTGGGGTTAGCAACTACAGGGCTCGCTTCTGGAACACGAGCCAGGAAACATGGTATTGTAGCGTGTGCTACGCAATCACGATAAATAATCACTATGCAATGCCATGAACAGATAATTGCATACCGTTAATGGAATTTAAACGTGACAGGCAAAATGCAATGCAATGAACATATTCGCGTACCGTTAATTTAAAGTAAATGTGACATATGAGCATGATGAGGGTGACGGACCAAGCTTCGTTGTCAAGCTAGGTCAATTGCGTCTAAACGGCTATCCTTTCACCGTTTAGTCTCTTTTACGCTAAAGAAAGGTAAATGGCCTAAGACATGGCCCAATTTAAGAGTTGCAAGTTTCACTTGCCTAGCACCGGGGATGACGGTCACTATGGTTTGTTTCCGCGGATGCTAGCCTACGGGGAATCGCTGTTTTTGGGGGACCAATCAACATACAACAAGAAATTATATTAGGGTTTCATAAAAATATAAATAGGTTAAGAAAACAACGGGGAATCGATTTCTTACCGAGAGGAGGCGGAAGAAACACTCCGGGGAACCCTAGGACCAGATCTGGAAGCTAATGGAGAAGTTTGAGGAAACTAGGGTTTTGGGGGATTTGGGGATTTTGATGGGTTTTGGTGAGATTTTGGGGAAGATGAGAGGTAGATGGAGTGGATGGATGGATTGGATGATGGATTTAGGGCTTGGAATGAAGGATTGGAGCTTGGAGGGAGATGGGGGCTTAGAGGGGAAGATTTTAGGGTTTAGAGTCGAGTGGAAGAAGATGAAATCGTTTGGGTTGGGTATAAATAGGCTAGGCTGGCGGCTGCCCAGAAATTAGGGTTTTAACACTGGTTAGTCGGTCAAAGAGCAACCACTGACCGACTAGTTTGTCAACTAGTCGGTCGGTCGACCAACGCAGACCGACTAAGTGCAAACAGTAACTCCTGAACGAAAATAGGATTTAGAGTTAGTCGGTCCATGAACAATTACTGACCGACTAGTTTAGCATCTAGTCGGTCGATGAACGTTCTTAGACCGACTAAGAGCAAACAGTAACTCCTGAGAAATTTAGAAAGCTAACTAGTCGGTCCACGAAGGATTGACGACCGACTGGATCGACATCTAGTCGGTCGGTGCCCCTTCTTATACCGGCTAATGAGCACCAAAAGTTCCGATACGGAGCGCGGGGCCCCGGGATCGATTCCTAAGACTCCTAGGCTTGATCTAATAGTAAGATACGACCGTTATGAAGCCCGTCACGAATGACATACTTCGAAATCGACGATCCTAAGGAAGGAACGAGAAAATACGACGAATCGATCGAAAATGAAAGCTATGGCGACGAAACCACACATCCAAGGAGAAAACCCACCAAGCATATATTATAATATAAACAATCCAATTACACGAAAACCAGTCGTTACAGATAACTTAGGGAGACTGATGCATCATTTATGAGACATGCTCATTTGAATTTGTTCGATCCCTAGTTTCAGCGAAATTTTCCTTGGGCTATAGGTTGTACCGTATAGCATACGATTTTGTATTTATTTTTCTTATGTTTGCAATACTTTGTTTTATCCACAGGTTTGACACCTTTTGGTGTCTGGACTTCAGGTTCGAACATTTCACGTTTCATAAGTGAGTCCAGCTCATCTTTTATTGCCACGTTCCACATTTTTGGCCAATATCTACGTTTGCCTTCTAGCAACGAAGTGTGGAACGATAATTTACTAACATCATCGCTTTTGCGATGTATATGGCAATATGATACGTGAATATATTTGTCGACAATTTATGTTCTATCTGTCCAACACCTCCCCAGTACGTACAACATTTACTTAATTTCACTTTTTCCCGGCAATTCCTCTGCAGTGGATTCCGGGAAGGGTGATGGTGTGGACAGGAGCTCATTGTCCTGTGGTAGTATTGTCTTAAGGTCTCCAGGAGTTTCTTGTCCTAGGAGCCTGGTGGTCTGCCTCTTTTCGGTTGAGGATCAGCCACTTCTGCTGCTGGTGGATTGCATCCATTCTCGGGGATGTCAATCCTAGCTGGAGTTTTTGCAGCAGGGATGTGTGATCTGACAATCTTCTGGTTGTCAATAAATGATTCCGGTAATTGGTAGACAATGTTCTGTATGTGGAGGATCTTCGGGATCTCATCTACACATTGTATTGTTACCGGATCATAGTGGGTCAAACTTTTTGTATCCCACGTTATAATTTTCTTCGCACCAGATTTTCCAGTATCTGGGCATATTTTTGGGAAACTCGTCTCATCGAAATCACAGTCTTCAAGATGTGCCTTAAATGCGTCCCCCGTTTGGGGTTCTAGGTATCTTATAAGTGATGGTGAGTCAAACCCTGCATGGATACCTAGGCGACGTTGAGTATCGTTTTGGTCCTCTTTGGTGGTGCAATGTGGATTTAAGACTACGCGACCGAAGATTCTCAGATGAGAAATGTTCGGTGGCATTCCATATGCAAATTGCATTGGAGACTCTGACCTCCAGAGGGTCTTATTTTCATTTACGATGCAGCATGCAGAGTTTGCATGTCCCCATGCATCCATAGGCAATCGGGATTTAATGGACGTTCAGTCCATTGGAGTCTACTTTTCAGTGACTCTGCCGACCCATTTTGGGTATGAACATGCGGCACTTGTATGTTCATTTTCAATTCCCGTTGATTGGCAGTACTTTTGAAAAGACTGGGAGGTATATTTCCCAACATTAACCAGACTTATTTACAACATTTTATTGTCTGGGAAATGTGCCCGCAACATTTTTATTCTTGTGCCAATAGCTTTGGAAAAGCTAAGTTGCGGGTCTTGTAGTAGACATACGTACGAATGTTCTGAGGATGCATTTATCAGTACAATGAAGTACCAAAATAGCCCATTAGGGGTGGTGGATTTTATCCACATTTGTCTCATTGTATTCTTTTTGAGGAAGCGTGGAGATCCTTTTTCAACTTTTCGTGGAGATGGCCTTGTAATTAATCTTCCCTTATAGTAAGGGATGCGAGGGAATTTTCCCTTCTGAAGAATCTTCTGGTTCTTCAAGTCATACCCATAGGATAAGATGATGTGCATCATCACAAATCCAGGGTGGCCAAGTCCATCATGCCAGAGTAAAAACTCGGCTGATGTAGGGCACTTCAGGTGCTCCGTTTAATTCTGCTTCCTTTCTCCGAATCTTCGTATGGTAGAGGCCTATAAGGCTCTCAAAACGTTCAAGTGTGGATTTTACTCCTTTTCTTGAGACGTTGCATACGGTAATTTTTCATTTACATTTGCTGTTTCCAAGTGGGATCCGTTGAAACGGATGTCCTTGAAACTTAGAAAGTTTCTTTTGGAATTCGGAGGGATTAGTGCATCCATTATTTTTGTGTCGTTTGGGGGCAACTGTGTTGCATTCCCTGGATCTTCAATATAGCCCTGATATTAGGCTTTGTATTGAAAGAGATCGTACGTGTTTATTGTCTACTAATTATTTATGAGAGCAGTTTCAAAAGATGAAACATAAAGGCACATGCATATTCAGATAGACATATTCATTTATTGTCTACTAAAATTTTTCAATCAAAACAGATTGTGTAATACAAAAGCTCTCATAACGTGAGATGTTCTAAACAATTTGCTAAGATAAAAGTAAAGGCTAGTCAAGCATGTCATTATTTTCGAAGTCGTCAGCTGAAAAACTTAACTGGAGCATCAGATGTCATCAGGTTTGTTTCAGCTTTATTTTTCTTGTTCTCTTTATACAAATCCTGGAGATGATGCGGAGTTCGGTACACTCTGGACCAGTGGCCTTTCATGCCACAATTTTGGCACTGGTCTTCCCATTCCCTCTTGGGTGGGGGTATATCATTTCTATTTTTGTTATTTCTGTGCCTCGTGAACTTCCGCTTACTTTCATTATTTCACTGCTGCTGTACATGGCCCTTGGCATTTTTCTATTGACCCCCCTTCTGTGGTCTTTCTTTTCTTTTATTATCTCTCTTCTTTTTGAAGGAAGAGGAATGATGAGATTCTGGTGGGGGGCAGTGCCGGGGAGCGTATATTGTGAGTGGAGAGAAGAAGCTCTCTGTCTTGCTCGGCCATGAGTAAACATGACAGCAGCTCGGAATACTTGGTGAACTTGCGTTCACGGTATTCCTGCATGAGTATCGCATCTTTTTCATGGAAGGACGTATACGTCTTTTCCAGCATGCGATTTTCTGAGACTTTCTCACCACACAACTTCAGGCGTGAGGTGATGCTAAAAAGTGCTGAGTTGTACTCAGCAATGGACTTAAAGTCCTGTAGTCTCATGTTCTCCCACTCATATCGTGCCCTTGGGAGTATAACATCTTTCTGATGTTTATACCTGTCCTCAAGGGCAGTCCATAGCTCAAGTGGATCTTCGACCGTAAGGTATTCAGCCTTTAAGGTCTTGTCCACATGGCGGAGAATATAGGTGATGGCTTGCGCCTTCTCTATATCGCTAACATTTTCTTTTTCAGTCACAGCAGCGATGAGGGACTTTGCCCGCAGGTGAAACTTTACATCTAGCTGCCAGCTTAGATAGTTTCTACCTGATGCTTCCAGTACTTCGAAATTAACGCTTGCAATATTAGCCATTTATCTAGTAGAGCACAAACATGCATGAATTAATAATTAATTCAGAGAAAACATTTTTATGCGGAGGCAATATTTAACGAAAAACTAAATGTGTGGATCGGCCAGTCCCACAAGAAAGAGTCCAAAAAAGTCCACAGTCCAAATTATACAAATTTGCAGCTTAAAGAAAATGAAAATACAACTTTGGAAACCCCGTGGGTCCCATATGATATCTCCATCTTCAAGCGTGGCCTCCGTCTTCATGGAAGTTGGTCTTCTTTCTTTGACATTTACATAAATTCCTCACTACAATTTCTCTCAAAAATAAAAGAAAAGTGCGGGAAATAAACTGTGGGACTAAACGGCCGATCCAAAAACCACATTTAGCAATTCATGCAGAAATATTGTGCTCATCAACATTTTCATCACACATTTTCATCACAGGCATCACAGGCATTTAATATTCGCAGAGATGGATAAATAATTTAAACACTTAATAATTATTGGACCACTGGGCAACGTCATACACCGTTAGGTTACTAACGGCAGAGCGGTCGCAGGATCTTCCTAATTATTAAGTTTTAAATACAATGCACAACCACGCATATAATATCCAACA
This sequence comes from Scilla litardierei, assembly GCA_030789695.1. NCBI lineage: Eukaryota > Viridiplantae > Streptophyta > Magnoliopsida > Asparagales > Asparagaceae > Scilla > Scilla litardierei. The sequence continues at coordinate 148,898,702 of CM061137.1, read as the reverse complement.
GAATATACCAGAGATGCAAAGCATGTAAATATGATTTTTGCAGAAAAAAATCATCACAATGCAAAGGTTGTAAATTGAATGGGTTTAATCAATTAAATTGATTAAGAGCCCAAAATAAACATTTTCGTTGTCAGAGGAAAAAGTTTTCCTCATCATTCCAAAAGCCCCCCAAGAATCCCCAAAAAGTCCTCGCCTGCCCGGTATTTGTCCCGTAATTTACCGTGATTTTTCACGAATATTTTGCCCTTAAATCCCCCTTTTGAATTAATTTTTTAGGCTAACAAGTTGCCTTTTGAGGCGAGTTTATAGCCCTTTGCCTCCCCCATTTTTTTTTCAGATAAACCAGCCTGCAGGCCTGAAGCCCGCAGTCGACCTATGGGCTTCAGGCCCATAAGCCTCTTTTTTTTGAAAATCTGTGGGCCTGAAGCCCACAGATCTGCTGTGGGCTTCAGGCCCACAGATCTGTTTTTTTTTTGAATTCTGTGGGCCTGAAGCCCATAGATCTGCTGTGGGCTTCAGGCCCACAGATCTGGAAATTTTTTTTTTTGAAATCTGTGGGCCTGAAGCCCACAGATCTGCTGTGGGCTTCATGCCCACAGAACTCTGTTTTTTTTGCGTTAGGGTTTGGGGGGAGGGCGCCACCGCCACCCCCCTGAAAGGGGGATCGGCGGCGGGGGCCGCCGCCCCCCTGCAAGGGGGGGCGCGGCGGCGATCCCGCCGCCCCCCCTTGCAGGGGGGCGCGGCGGGGGCCGCTGCCCCCCTGCTGGGGGGGGGGGCGCGGCATCGGGGGCCGCCGCCCCCCCTTGCAGGGGGGGAGTGGCGGGGCCGCTGCCCCCCTGCAGGGGGGGCGCGGCCGCGGGAGGCCGCCGCCCCCCTGCAGGGGGGGCGGCAGTGGCCGCCGTCCCCCCCTGCAGGGGGGCGGCAGTGGCCGCCGTCCCCCCCTGCAGGGGGGCGCGGCCTCGCGGGGGCCGCCGCCCCCCCTGCAGGGGGGAGCGGCGGCGGCCGCCCCCCCTGCAGGGGAGGGCGGCGGCAGAGGGGGATGCCGCCGCCCCCCCTGTAAGGGGGGTGCGGCGGCTGCCGCCCCCCTCTTTGGGGGGGACGGCGTGGCGGCGAGTGGGGGGGTTTACCGGCGGCGAAGCCGCCGGCGGGGTTAATATGGGGTTTTTGTAAAAAAAATCCATAAACCCTAAAAAAAAATTTGATTTTTGGGATGAATAATCCGTCGTTTTCAAGGCGACGATGAATCCCCATGACGATCTTGCGAGATCTAGGGGAGGGGCAATCATACGTATGATTAAAAGTAGCGTTTTTAGTATTTTTACCTCTATATCCGTCCTCCGGATATAGCGACGGTTGCTCGAAACCCTACGCGGATGACGACCTTCGATGGAGGAAGCCTTGCACCGCGCTCGTGGATCTCCCGTCTCGCCTTCGCCTTCGCCTTCGCAACGAACGGAAAGAAAATTTGTTGAAAGGAAAAAAT
>CM061137.1:148859715-148896719 GCA_030789695.1 Scilla litardierei | reverse complement strand
AAGGGGTTTTGGCGGACCCTCAGAGCTCAGATGTATGCCCGTCCTAAGTCAGACGGACGACAGAGGCCATAAAGCACAGCAGAATATTAAAACTATCTATCTAAACAATTTAGCTAGGCCCTGAGAGAGCCAGAACCTAGCCCGATCTATGCCAACTTGAGATGGATCTGACCACCCCAAGAAGGATCTATCCTACTGCGACGAAATTAAATTACACTAAAATTACTTAGAGAACATACCCAGAATCTCAACCCTGGGGCGGGCAAGATGTACCGCACCGTCTTCTGACGCTCCTCATAGCCGAACCGCCGTAATTCGATCCACCCGAGCCACCTCGCACCTTCGAACCGATCTGCCCTAGCCGACACCCGCTTCCAAGTCGATCATACACCGTAGAAGGTTTCACTTGAGTTGACCAGCGTCTTAGACGTCTGGATCCGAATCCAAACCCCCTTCGTAGTCTTTCTAGGACTAGTCGGGAGAATAAGAAGAAAGAAAGAATAGTTTTGTCGTAGATCGAGCTTGCTCTAAAATCCGGAGCTACTCGATCGAGGACTTGGTGCATTTTTCAACGAAGAGAGTGCACCCCTATTTATATAGGGAGTCGGCACTTCTCTTTTCGTTGTGAGCAATGTGGGACAAAACAAATAGAAGAGAAATTAATTAAGCTAATTTTAGCTTAATTGAAGTTTTAATAAGCCTTTCATAAAGGCCAACTTCAACGAATTAATTCTCTTTATCCATTAAACTTTGGACACCAAACAAGCTATCAATTCGAAGGGCTTCGAATGGTGAATGCTTAGGAATAAACGGCAATGAATTTCGACTTCGTTTGATCCTTCAAACAATTGCCCAAAGATGGGCAAAAAGTCAATTTTCGTAGCCGTTATAGAGGGGTTTCAAAAACCCTACAACTTAAGTTGCGGGCGCGCCCGCTAGGCTTAGCGGGCGTGCCTGCCCAAGGCAAGGAGGGCGGTCGGCCAGCCCGCTGCTGCAGCGGGCACGCCCGCTGACCAGCGGGCCGTGCCCGCTGTGCAGCGGGCGCTCGCCAGCGGGCCGCGCCTGCTGTCGCAGTGGGCCATGCCCACTGAGAAGCGGGCGTGCGCCCATTTACCCCTCGCGGATGTGCCCGTTTAGCCCAAGTGGGTCTAACCCACTTTGTTTCGGACTGTTTTTGCGTTTCTGGGCTCTTTTGAGCTCCGATTTGGACGCGGTTTGAACCTGTGTTTAGACCGTGACGATCCCGTTAACCAGGTAATCCTTTCTAATGCTTTTGTTCCTACAAATATTGTCGTAACCAATTTACAACATGTTTAATCTTTGTTTTCATCGGATGCAACCATGTCACTATTGCATCTACGACTTAGTCTCACAACTAGCTTGTGAACATCACATATTTCATTTCATCGAATGAATATCTCTTCTTAATCTTCCTATTACTAAAACATGAACGTTACTCGGTGTGAGACCCAACGGCCTGACCTTACTACAGGTTGGTGCTCGAAACCCCTAGCCGACGGTCACCACGAGCAGTAGTTGTCGTTCCTGTTTCAGAATCATCTTAACGTGATCGACCCATTGACAAAGTATCGTTAGGTTCACTTTGGCTGTGTCAGTAATGAATACCGTTAGCTATAGTCCTTTCGTCAAGACTGTGTCTCTGTTGGCCTAGGGTATGGTATACTGTCAACCCTATTAAACAACATTGGTCAGTATACGTCAGTCTTTGATGTATTCATGTTGTACATCTTACAACGTACCCCGACTGAGGTTTAATACAAAGACCGTACTGAACCTGTGACACTAACTTCCCTTTAACGGAAGTGACGAATACCATCTTGGTCATCCACTTACCTCGAGATCTTCAGGTGTAACCCAACCTAAGATCTTTCAGCAGGCCTATCCTCGAAGCTAGATCGTAGGTCTAAGCGACACTGTTCACTCACAGGTTAGTACAAATGACTTCAGGTCTTAAGGACCAGCTTACCTATCATCACCCTAGAGTTATTATAGACAGTTTAGTTAAAGTTTAACCATATAATAACTCTATGTTGGTCGTTTAGTGAACTCATTCTCCAATGAGCACCTTTGTCTCATCTCCGACATCACCAAGTCGAATGACTATGAGATCATCATTACCCTAAGGTAAGACAAAGACACAGTGGTCTGTCCGATGTGCCGATATCCAGTTCTCGACACATCTATGATCACGAACCGTTTAAGACTTAAGTTTCTATTCGGTCACTTACTACTCATCATTGAGATCTTATCTGGATATGTAAAGACCTAATTATAAGTCTATGGACATTATCTAAGTATATTATTCAAACGAATTCATACTTAGGATAATGGATACCATATATTCTATTAACAAGACGTACACTAAGGATAAATTGCCTTATGGGCATATATCCTCCTACAAAATTAACTAAAATTTGCCTTTCACAAAGGCAATCTTTAGCGAATTGTTCCTCCCTCACCGTTGATCTTCATAATTGATACAACCTATCAATTCAAAGAGCACTGAACAGGGAACGTATAGAAACAAACGATGCTCAATTTCGACTTCGTTTGACCCTTCAAACTTGTGCCTACAGATTAGCCCAAAACTGATTTTCGTTCAAAAAACAGCCGCCAGACCAAAAGCAGACTTTAGGGTTTCAAAACCATCCTTGTGGGGCCCACAGCGGGGCCCCATAGCTGATGCACGCTGGCTGGCCAGCGCCTGCCAGCTGGGTGTGCAGGCTCCGCATGGGCGCAAGCCCAGGCGCCTAGCGCATGGGATTTGGCACAGACGCTGAGCGTCTGGGCCCCGCCTGTAGGAGGATATATGCCCATAAGGCGATTTATCCTAAGTATACGTCTTGTTCATACCGTATATGGTACCTATTATACTAAGTATAAAATCGTTCGTATTAATATACTTAGATAATATCCATAGACTTATAGTTAGGTCCTTACGTATCTAGGTAAGATCTCGATTATAAGTAAGTAAGCGACCGAATAGAAACGTAAGTCTTAAACGATTCGTGGTCATAGATGTGTCGAGAACTGAATATCGACACATCGGATAGACCACTGTGTCTTAGTCTTACCTTAGGGTAATGATGATCTCATAGTCATTCGACTTGGTGAAGTCGGAGACGAGACACAGGTGCTCATTGGAGAATGAGTTCACTGAACGATCAAATTAGAGTTATTAAATGGTTGACTTTAACTAAACTGTCTTTAATAACTCTAGGGTGATGATAGGTAAGCTGGTCCTTATGACCTAAAGTCATTTGTACAAACCTGTGAGCCAACGGTGTAACCTAGACCCATGATCTAGCTTCGAGGCTAGGCCTGTTGAAAGATCTTAGGTTGGGTTGCACCCGAAGCTCTCGAGGCGAGTAGATGACTAAGATGGGATCCGTCACTTCCGTTAAATGGAAGTTATACTGGCTCAGTACGATCTTTGTGTTAATCCTCGGCCGGGGTACGTTATAAGAAGTACAACGTGAATACAACAAAGACCGCTGTATACTGACCAATGTTGTCTAATAGGGTTGACAGAAACCATACCCTAGGCCAACAGGAACACAGTCTTGACGAAGGGACTATAGCTAACGGCATTCATCACTGACACAACCAATGTAAACCCAATGAAGGTTTTGTCAAAGGGTCGATCACGTTATGATGATTCTGAAACAGGGACGACAGCTACTGCTCATGGTGATCGTCGTCTAGGGGTTCCGAGCCCCAACCTGTAGTAAGGTCAGGCTGTAGAGTCTCACACCGAGTAGCGTTCGTGTCTTAGTAATAGGAAGATTAATTGAGAACGATTCATTTGATGATATTGAATAGTTAATATTCATAAGTCTAGTTATGAAAATTCGTCATAATAGCAATAAGGACAAATGTTGCATTTGATGTAAACAATGATTAAACGTGTCGTAAATTGGTTACGAAAAATTTAGTAGGAACAAATATGTTGGAAAGGGTTACCTGACTGACGGGATCGTCCCGGTCTAAACAAAGGTTCAAATCGCGTCCAAATCGGAGCTCAAACGAGCCCAGAAACGCGAAAACAGCCCAAGGCAAGGTGGGTTAGACCCACTGGGCTAACAAGCCCATCAACAGAGGCAAAACGGGCGCAGCAGGCCCGGCCCGCTGCGGCAGCGGGCGCACGCCCGCTGCCTAGTGGGCGGGCGGCCCGCCTCCCACGACTTGGGCGGGCACGCCCGCAACTTAAGTTATGTTTAGGGTTTTTGAAACCCCAAATGACGGCTACGAAGATTGATTTTTTTGGCCAACTTTGGGCAATTGTTTGAGGGGTCAAACGAAGTTGAAATTCGTCGCCGTTGGTTCCTACGCGTTCAACATTCTAAGCCCTTCGGATTGATAGCTTGTTTGATGTCTAAAGTTTAATGAGCGAAGAGAATTAATTAGTTAAAGTTTGCTTTTATGAAAAGCTCACTTAAACTACAAATTAAGCTAAATTGGCTTAATTGAATTTTCCTCTCATTTGCAAAAGTCCCACATTGCTGAGTGAGTGCTGACTCCCTATATAAATAGGGGTGCACTCTCTTCGTTGAAAAATGCACCAAGTCCTCGATCGAGTAGCTCCAAACTTTTAGAGTAAGCTCGATCGGCGACTAAACTATTCTCTCTCTCTCTCTCTCTCTCTCTCTTCCTATTCTCCGGAGTAGTCCTAGCAAGACTACGAAGAGGGTTTGGATTTGGATCCAGACGTCTAAGACGCGGGTTCTACTCAAGTGAAACTTTCTACCGCGTGTGATCAGCTCGGAGGCGAAAGTCGGCTCGGGCGGATCGGTTCGAGGGTGCGAGGAGGCTCAGGCGAATCGAGTTAAGGCGGCTCGGCTATGAGGAGCTTCAGAAGACGGTGCGGTACATCTTGCCTGCTCCAGGGCCAAGATTCTGGGTATGTGGTTAAGTAATTTTAGTGTAGATTTAATTCTGTCTCTTTAGAGTAGATTCCTCTTGGGGTGGTCAGATCCAAACCAAGTTGGCATAGATCGGGCTAAGTTCTGGCTCCCTCAGAGCCTAGCTAAATCATTTAGCTAGTCTAAAAGTTTTTGTTTTTGATTTTCGCTGCGCTTTTATGCCCCTGTGGTCCATCCGACTTAGGACGGACATAGTCCGAGCTCTGAGGGTCCGCCAAAACCCCTACAGTGGTATCAGAGCCACGGTTATGCTAGAGATCTATTTAGCGATGTTTTTTAAATCTTTAAATTGCTTAATTTTGACATAAGAACTATTTTCGCTTTATGTTAAAATCAGTTTAAAAATTGTTTTGTGTTTTAAAAAAATTGTTTTTACAACACGGAATTTTTTTTGGGACGATTTAATTTTATGCGATAATTTTAAAAGGATCTCGAATGTTTAAATGCTTTATAAATTTTTTTATGAGATATAATAATTTTTCCGAGCATTTATTAGTTTTAAAGTTTATGTAACTTCAAAGAAATATTTTATTTTTGAAATTTAATTTTCTTAAGTTACATAAAGGTTAGAAATTTTAAAACTTTATTTGAAAGCTTTTAAAACAATTTCTAATGATTTTAAAAGTGTTTTGAAATTGCTTTAATGGAAATGTAAATTATAGAAATATTTTATTTTCATAAGATGAAGTGATAAATTAGTTTCTTTTAAATTACATATATGTTTCTAAATTATTTATGCGATATTTTAATCTTAGAAATGATTGATTAAAATTTTAAAGCCTATGTTTTAAAATTATTTGATAATTTTATGAAACCAAGTTTTATGTGATAAAAATGTTTTAAGCTTTAAATTTTTGATCTTTAAATTTAATTGTTAAATTTTAGATTTGCGTGTTATTTATTATGTAGATAATTTTAACTTGAAAATTCTCATTATATGTCACTAAATGAAACTTTTATTTATGCGGATAAATTAGTTGTTGTTGTGAACGGTTATTTAACCGTAGTTGGGTGAGATTCTGGGCTATCCTAGAGATAGGCCCATATCATTGTAAGCCAATATCTTGTATTCCCCCAATTGCCTATAAATAAAGAGCTGGAGGCTCCTCCCCCAGTAGTTGATTCATAACACGTTATCAGCACGAGCCTCTAAATTTTTTCTTTACACAAATTTTTTTTTCCGTTCGTTGCGATTGCGAAGGCGAAAGCGAAGGCTAGACGGGAGATCCACGAGCGCGGTGCAAGGCTTCCTCCATCGAGGGTCGTCATCCGCGTAGGGCTTCGAGCAACCGTCGCTATATCCGGAGGACGGATATAGAGGTAAAAATACTAAAAACGATATTTTTAATCATACGTATGATTACCCCTTCCCTAGATCTCGTAAGATCGATATGGGGATTATTTGTCGCCTTGAAAACGACGGATCGTTCATCTCAAAAACTCAATTTTAGGGTAAAAACCCTAATTTTGAACCCTCCTGCGGCTAGCTGTCACCGGAACCCCCCAAACCTCGCCGGAAAAAACCCCCCCTCTCCGGCCGCTCCCCCCGCAGGGGGGCGGCCGCCGACGCTCCCCCCTGCAGGGGGGCGGCCCCCGCCTGAGGCCGCCACCCCTTGCGGGGGGGGGCGGCCCCCGCCCCCCCCCCCCCCCCCCCCCCCCGCGCAGGGGTCGGCGGCCCCCCGAGGCCCCCCCCCCCCCGCCCCCCCGCAGGTGGGGCGGCCCCCGAGGCCGCACCCCCCCGCCGCAACCCCCTCCAGGGGGCGGCGCCGCCGCCGCCCCCCATCAAACCCTAACTTGTTTTTAAAAAAACAGAAAGCCTATGGGCTTGAAGCCGGCTGTGGGCATCAGGCCCACATGCCAATTCTTTCTTTCAACAAAAAAAGCCTGTGGGCCTGAAGCCCACGGGCCGGCTGTGGGCTTCAGGCCCACAGGCCGAATTTTCTTATTTAAAAAAAAACTATGGGCCTGAAGCCCTTAGGCCGACTGCGGGCTTCAGACCCGCAGGCTGTTTTATCTTTAAAAAAATATGGGGGCGGCAAAGGCTATTAACAAGCCTCAAAAGGCAACTTGCTAGCCTAAAAAATTATTTTAAAAGGGGGATTTAAAGGCAAAATATTCGTGAAAAATCACGGTAAATTACGGGACAAATATCGGGCAGGCGAGGACTTTTTGGGGATTTTAGGGGGCTTTTGGGATGATGAGGGAACCTCTTTTTCCTCAGACAAAGAAAATGTTAATTTTGGGCTCTTATTCAATTTTATTGATTAAACCCATTCATTTCAACCCTTGCATCGTAATGATTTTTCTGTAAAAATCATCTTTAGATGCTTTACATCTCTAGGCTTATTCTGTGGATATTTTATGCGTGGTTGTGCATTGTATTTAAAACTTAATAATTAGGAAGATCCTGCGACCGCTCTGCCGTTAGTAACCTAACCTAACGGTGCATGACGTTGCCCAGTGGTCCAATAATTATTAAGTGATTAAATTATTTATCCATCTCTGCGAATATTAAATGCCTGTGATGCCTGTGATGAAAATGTCTGATGAAAATGTTGATGAGCACAATACTTCTGCTTGAATTGCTAAATGTGGTTTTTGGATCGGCCGTTTAGTCCCACAGTTTATTTCCTGCACTTTTCTTTTATTTTTGAGAGAAATTGTAGTGATGAATTTATGTAAATGTCAAAGAAAGAAGACCAACTTCCATGAAGACGGAGGCCATGCTTGAAGATGGAGACATCATATGGGACCCACCGGGGTTCCAAAGTTGTATTTTCATTTTTAAAGCTGCAAATTTGTATAATTTGGACTGTGGACTTTTGGACTCTTTCTTGTGGGACTGGCCGATCCACACATTTAGCTTTTCGTTAAATATTGCCTCCGCATGAAAATGTTTTCTCTGATTAATTATTAATTCATGCATGTTTGTGCTCTGCTAGATAAATTGCTAAAATTACAAGCGTTGATTTCGAAGTACTGGAAGCATCAGGTAGAAACTATCTAAGCTGGCAGCTAGATGTAAAGTTTCACCTGCAGACAAAGTCCCTCATCGCTGCTGTGACTGAAAAAGAAAATGTTAGCGATATAGAGAAGGCGCAAGCCATCTATATTCGCCGCCATGTGGACAAGACCTTAAAGGCTGAATACCTTACGGTCGAAGATCCACTTGAGCTATGGACTGCCCTTGAGGAAAGGTATAAACATCAGAAAGATGTTATACTCCCAAGGGCATGATACGAGTGGGAGAACCTGAGACTGTAGGACTTTAAGTCCATTGCTGAGTACAACTCAGCACTTTTTAGCATCACCTCACGCCTGAAGTTGTGTGGTGAGAAAGTCTCAGAAAATCGCATGCTGGAAAAGACGTATACGTCCTTCCATGAAAAAGATGCGACACTCATGCAGCAATACCGTGAACGCAAGTTCACCAAGTATTCTGAGCTGCTGTCATGTTTACTCATGGCCGAGTAAAACAGAGAGCTTCTTCTCGCCACTCATAATATGCGCCCTCCCGGCACTGCCCCCTACCAGAAGCTCACTATTCCTCTTCCTTCAAAAAGAAGAGAGATAATAAAAGAAAAGAAAGACCACAGAAGGGGGGTCAACAGAAAAATGCCAAGGGCCATGTACAGCAGCAGCGAAATAATGAAAGTAAGCGTAAGTTCACATGGCACAGAAATGACAAAAATTATGCACCCCCACCCAAAAGGGAATGAGAAGACCAGTGCCATAATTGTGGCATAAAAGGCCACTGGTCCAGAGTATGCCTAACTCCGCAGCATCTCCATGATTTGTATAAAAAGAACAAGAAAAATAAAGCTGAAACAAACCTGATAACCTCTGATGCTCCAGTCAAGTTTTCAGCTGACAACTTCGAAAATGATGATATGCTTGATTAGCCTTTACTTTTATCTTAGCAAATTGTTTAGAACATTTCATGTTATGAGAGCTTTTATATTACGCAATCTGTTTTGAATGAAAATTTTTAGACAATAAATGAATATGTATATCTGAATATACATGTGCCTATACGTTTCATCTTTTAAAACTGCTCTCATAAATGATTAGTAGACAATAAACACGTACGATTTTTTCAATACAAAGCCCAATATCAGGGCCATATTGAAGATCCAGGGAATGCAACACAGTTGCCCCCAAACGTCACAAAAATAGAGGATGCACTAACCCCTCCGAATTCCAAAAGAAACTTTCTAAGTTTCAAGGACATCCGTTTCAACGGATTCCATTTGGAAACAGCAAATATAAATGAAAAAAAATTTACCGTATGCAACATCTCAAGATAAAGGAGTAAAATCCATACTTGAACGTTTTGAGAGCCTTAGAGGCCTCTACCATACGAAGATTCGGAGAAGGAAGCGGAATTAAACGGAGCACCTGAAGTGCTCGACATCAGCCTAGTTTTTACTATGGCATGATGGACTTGGCCACCCTGGATTTGTGATGATGCACTGCATCTCATCCCATGGGTATGACTTGAAGAACCAGAAGATTCTTCAGAAGGGAGAATTCCCTCGCATCCCTTGCTATAAGGGAAAAATTAATTGCAAGGCCATCTCCACAAAAAGTTGAAAAAGAATCTCCACGCTTCCTCAAAAAGAATACAAGGAGATAGATGTGGATAAAATCCAACACCCCTAGTGGGCTATTTCGGTACTTTATTGTACTGATAAATGCATCCTCAGTATATTCGTACGTGTGCCCACTACAGACCCGCAACTCAGCTTTTCCAAAGCTATTGGCACAAAAATAAAAATGTTGCAGGCACATTTCCCAGACAATAAAATACAGAAAATAAGTCTGATTAATGTTGGGAAATATACCTCCCAGTCATTTCAAGAGTACTGCCAAGCAACGGGAATAGAAAATGAACATACAAGTGCCACATGTTCATACCCAAAATGGGTCGGCAGAGTTACTGAAAAGTAGACTCCAATGGATTGAACGTCCATTAAATCCCGATTGCATATAGATGCATGGGGACATGCAAATTCTGCATGCTGCATCGTAAATAAAAATAAGACCCTCTGGAGGTCAGAGTCTCCAATGTAACTTGCATATGGAATGCCACCGAACATTTCTCTTCGGAGAATCTTCGGTCCGCAGTTTAAATCCCCATCGCACCAACACAGAGGACAAATATGGGTCCTCAACATCGCCTAGGTATCTATGAAGGGTTTGACTCACCCTCAATGAAAAGACACCTAGAACCCCAAACGGGGGACGTATTTAAGGCACATCTTGAAGACTGTGATCTCGATGAGACGAGTTTCCCAAAAATAGGCCCAGATACTGGAAAATCTGGCGCGAAGCAAATTATAACGTGGGATACAAAAAGTTTGACCCACTATGATCCGGTAACAATACAATGTGTAGAAGAGATCCCGAAGATCCTCCACATACAGAACACTGTTCACCAATTACCGGAATCATTTATTGACAACCGGAAGATTGTCAGATCACACATCCCTGCTGCAAAAACTCCAGCTAGGATTGACATCCCCGAGAATGGATGCAACCCACCAGCAGCAGAAGTGGCTGATCCTTAACAGAAAAGAGGCAGACCACCAGGCTCCAAGGACAGAAACTCCTGGAGACCTTAAGACAATACTACCACAGGACAATGAGCTCCTGTCCACACCATCACCCTTCCCGGAATCCACTGCAGAGGAATTGCCAGGAAAAAGTGAAATTAAGTAAATGTTGTACGTACTGGGGAGGTGTTGGACAGATAGAACATAAATTGTCGACAAATGTATTCACGTACCATATTGCCATATACATCGCAAAAGCGATGATGTTTGTAAATTATCGTTCCACACTCCGTTGCTAGAAGGCAAACGTAGAGTTTGGCCAAAATGTGGAACGTGGCAATAAAAGATGAGCTGGACTCACTTATGAAACGTGAAATGTTCGGACCTGAAGTCCTGACACCAAAAAGGTGTCAAACCTGTGGATAAAACAAAGTATTGCACACATTAGAAAAATAAATACAAAATCGTATGCTATAAGGTACAACCTATAGCCCAAGGAAATTTCGCTGAAACTAGGGATCGAAGGAAAATTATTATCAAAAGCGAAACTAGGCATCAGTCTCCCTATATTATCAAAAGCGAATACCTTACGATTTGGCGAAGGAAAATTATGGATATGCTGTTATTGGATGTTGTGACAGCATACCTTCGTGGATATCTAGTAAAGATAATTTCCACATTTCCTTAAAAATGCCTGAATAGACTTCGGGACGTTTATTCAAATGAAGAAAAACAATAAGTATAATAAATAAATGTACAACCAAGAGAATCATTTGACAAGTCAATGATTGCTACTGAAGGTTGTCTTTGCATCTGTGCAAAGAACAGGATTAGAGATCATAGTTGGAGACAACTAAAATCTCACCGGATCTCCTGAAGAGAAAACCGAACTACATGAACAAGCCTGACTTTTAAACATGAAATAAAAAGACCTAGGCAAATATAAAGTCATGGCTCATAGAATCCTGTTACAAACGCCCAGAAGTGCGTTGGAGAAATTAAAAGGACCATTGTCATCCAAAGTACACCTACAGTGGTACACTTACTGGATGTACAAAAAGAACCCTTCCGATCGCTGGAAGAGGGGGAGGATATAACTGGTCCTAAAGTCCCTTATCTAAGTGCAATCATGCACCCCTGGCTAACTGCTTGTGTCCCGGTATAGCAATTGCAGTAAACTCATTAGTCAGAGATAGTTGGCACCTAACAAGGGCCATTAGACCGGAGTCAAGCCTTCTGCGCTTCCTCCAAGGGTCGAAAGATTTGGACTTACAAATTATAGTAGCATCCTCCAATGTTTATGCAAATGCAGGTTACAGGTCCGGTCCCTATACTGATAAATCACAGAACGGGTACCCATAGTGGGATGGCCATCTACTGCAACTATGCAAAGCAAATTATGAAGGCAACATCATCCTATTAATTCCGAGATCCTCACCATTCCAGAATCACACCAATGGTGTATTTAAGGGCGCCTGGTGGTACATCACATCCCAGTGACGACTGGGATAAAGGCTAGTTCTGTGGAGCTGACCATATAGTCTGAAGACCACATCAGAGGCGACGAAACTTAGCACACCTCTCCAGAGTTTCTGGATTCAGCAGCTGCTTGATGGTGATAAAATTTGTAATCTGTGTACATTTTCGGAATATTGTAAATAGGAGTGATGAGATAAGCCTAAGAGATCTGAAAGTCTAAGAGCTTTTACAGATCAGGGGGAGTTGAGGGAATTTGTACTCTTTTCCCTTAGCTATGGTTTTTCCCACTGGGTTTTCCATAGCCAAAGGTTTTAACGAGGCAAATCAAATCAACTCTGGATCCCGAAGTATCCACCCCTCTGTGACGCTCAGAATCTAGATGTATTCATGAGCAGAGTCACTTGTACAAATCAGGGGGAGTTAAAGAGCGTTTGCACTCTTTTTCCTTAACTATGGTTTTTCCCACTGGGTTTTCCATAGCTAAGGGTTTTAACGAGGCGAATCTCACCAACTCAGGATCCTGAAGTATTCACTCCATGTGAGACTCTTCTACGCTCAGAATCCTGAAGCATTCACGAGCAAAGTCCACACCTATGGCTGGATAAGGGGGAGTGTTGTGAACGGTTATTTAACCGTAGTTGGGTGAGATTCTGGGCTATCCTAGAGATAGGCCCATATCATTGTAAGCCCATATCTAGTATTCCCCCAATTGCCTATAAATAAAGAGCTGGGGGCTCCTCCCCCAGTAGTTGATTCATAACAGTTGTTTCATTTTCTTTTAATGGACATGTTGAATAATGTATTCATGAACCTTATTAGGTTAGCTATTAAATGTTTAAAATTTTATGAGATGAAATTTTAATAAGCTAGTGACATGCTATGTTTGATAAACAAAACAACATCAAAACCTAATACCAGATTAGGGTAGTCCCTTTGATTGTCAATTATTTCAATAAATCGTTTAATTGATGATTTTCATAAAAGACTATTTTTGAAAGATGTTGTAAATTGTTTTATCCAAATCCTAATTAGATTGGGGTAGCACGTTGAACGAATGAACCTTATAGTTGATAAGGACTTAATAAAAATTGTTTAACCAATCCATAAAATTTCGAATTTTAGGATCCACTAGTTGATAAGGATTAACTAGTTTTTTTAAATAAAAGCCATTTAGTTGTTTGGACGAACATAGAATTGATGAAAACTCCTTCAATGGATCATGATGTCGGTCAATGTGCTTGGCTAAGTTTGCTGGACCAACCTAGCTATTCTAGGTACTAAGTGGTCCTGGCTTAGTCAATTCCCTGACCGCGTCCGCTGGACCGCAAGGAGTCGATTCATGACTGTGTAAATCCATCGACTATACCTAAGTCAAAAACGATAATAATCTTGTTCAAGATTAATCGTAGCCCTCCTTGTTTTAGGAGTTGGCAACTGTAAGAAACATGTTACGGTTGTTGAGCTACACTCAAGTCGTGACATGTCAATCTTATAGAAACCGATTTCTTGATTGACATCTTGACTTGACTAAAACCGTTGTCTCATCCTCCGAGCATCAGTGTAAGTCTAACCAAGAATGTAGTCTAAGTTCTGACCCAAACCGACGTGTCGTGCATACACCGAGCGGTGGGGCAAGTCAGGCTAGATATGAAAACAAGGGTCCGACTAGGCTAGCCATTGTGATTCGGATGAGCACACTCATGATCACAAATGACTAGGGATAAAATCGATAGTGAATCATATTTAAATATGATTGACGATAAGTTCGTCTACCGATTGCAGAGTCGGACAACTTGTTGAGACACACTCAAGGTTGTCAGACTCCGGGTAGTCAGATCCCTCTCTCACAAATGTTATTTTATAATAAATTGTTTATTATTATGGCTTTAATAAATTTAGTGGGAGAATATAGTTTTATTAAAACCATTAAAACTATACTACGAACATATACTGACTAAAGTATCTATAAAAATACAGAATGGATTCGGGTCTTAGATATATGGTTGAGAAGAATGTGCTCGATGGAACGAACTACAAAGACTGGCTTAGGAACATTAAGTTGGTCCTTTCCCTAACCGGGATTGGATACGTACTGTTCGAGGACGCTCCGGAGAAGCCCGATGACGATTCGACCTTCGAGGAAAAGGAAGCCTATAAGCTATACCAGAGGGATGCAGAGAAGGCCAGGTGCCTTACTCTGGCTTCGATGAGTAACGAACTATAGAGGAAGCATGAACATATGGATGTTCAAAGTATGCTTCTGAATGCACAAGAGTTATACGGCAAGCTATCTCGAGCTGCCAAGTTCGAAGCCACCAGCAACCTCTGGGGCAGAAAGATGGAGACAGGGCCCGTACAAGATCATGTTATCAAGATGATCAGGTACGTAGAGGACGCCGCCCAATTAGGATTTGTCCTGGACAATGAGATGTCCGTGGACATTATCCTTACGTCTTTAACTCCTGAGTTTAAGCCTTTCATCACTGGTTTTATAATGAACAGCCTTGAAACAGATCTTCCTGGTCTCCTCAATATGCTTAGGCAGTTTGAGGAGATTAAGAAGAAGCCGACTGCATTGGTTGTTGGCTCTGCTTCTTCCGAACAGCCGAAAGGCAAGGGTAAGAAGAGATAGGTCCTGCAACCTGCAAAGGCGAAGAAAGGGAAGAAAAAGACCAAAGGGGCCCAGTCAAAATCTGAGTGCTTCCATTGCCATAAGATTGGCCACTGGAAGAGGAACTGTAAGATCTATCTTGCAGAGAAGAAGAAGGGGCATACTGATGCCTCTACCTCAGGTTCAACAAATTAAATTCAATAAGGCGTAATTATTTCCAATCACATAAGTATGAGATACTGAGACATCTGTATAATGTATACAAGTGGCTGAAGTGAATCGAAGATTGGGAGAAGTGCGGAGGACGGTCGGCAATCTGAGCAATCGCTGCTGCTGGGGCCGTTCAAAGACTTCAAGAGACATGATCAAGAAGGAGATGATACTAAATTTTAGTTGAATAAAATGTAACATTTCTTAAAGTTGAAAACAATGATTGAGTGTTCTACACTCAAAGTTTATTTGATAAACATATTACGGTTCATCTTTATGAATCCGTTGTTTTAATGAATGTCTCGCTAATTGCGTTTTCTGTGGAAATTGAAATTTGGTTGAGATTGGCTTAAATTTTTTGTCATTGTGGCTTACTGAATTGGTTGCAGAAATTCTCGACTTATGATGCGAAGCTTCCGAAAATGTTGTTTTTGGAGCTGACTTAATGTTATAGTCAATCGGTAGTTAAGTATAGGTTCCAGGGGCATATAAATTGTGTGCGATCACAATTATACGCATATTAAGATTAATTCTTAATAAACTGCATTTAGTTATTAAAGAGTTAATATTAAATGTGGTTAAGGGAAAAGTACAGTGTATGACGTTTGATTGAGTGAGTCAAATGCCAAGATTCCTTAAACCGATATTGACTTGACTCATTCGTCAAACCGAACCTGACACTAGTATATTCCATCTAAAGCACTTACCAAATGGTTATGTCTTTATATATAAATCTAAATATAATTTAGATATGATATTGAAGCACTTAACCAGGTAATTCTTAAAGTCAGTGGGAGCCAGCTCGTATACTTAGTTCCGGTCTTTCGGACTAAGTAAAAAGGATTTCCACCTTAAATGAATCATCTATATAAAAAATTGAATCAAAATCGTTTTGATTTAATCGTATATATAGAGACTTAGGGTGTCATGTATGTACTCGACATATTGACACAAGAAAAGTGGGATGAGCTGAGACTGACTTATAGAAATGATAGACCCTACATCTAGATTGTATAAGCTAATTGTTAGTTATACAAAGAAAGGAAAAATTGATCCAGATCATTTTTCAAAAGATCAACCCTGTGTGATCAAGAGATGTATTAATTAATCCACTAAAATACATTGTAGATACTCGTTAGTAAATCCACTCTTAGGTTTGTCATATAAATGTCAAAGTGACAAATATGCTATAACGGTATGAGATACCGTGATAAATAGCCTAAGTGCAAGTGGGAGATGTAGGAGGATATATGCCCATAAGGCGATTTATCCTAAGTATACGTCTTGTTCATACCGTATATGGTACCTATTATCCTAAATATAAAATCGTTCGTATTAATATACTTAGATAATATCCATAGACTAATAGTTAGGTCCTTACGTACCTAGATAAGATCTCGATTATGAGTAAGTAAGCGACTGAATAGAAACGTAAGTCTTAAACGGTTTGTGGTCATAGATGTGTCGAGAACTGGATATCGACACATCAGATAGACCATTGTGTCTTAGTCTTACCTTAGGGTAATGATGATCTCATAGTCATTCGACTTGGTGAAGTCGAAGACGAGACACAGGTGCTCATTAGAGAATGAGTTCACTGAACGACCAAATTAGAGTTATTAAATGGTTGACTTTAACTAAACTGTCTTTAATAACTCTAGGGTGATGATAGGTAAGCTGGTCCTTATGACCTAAAGTCATTTGTACGAACCTGTGAGCCAACGGTGTAACCTAGACCCATGATCTATCTTCGAGGCTAGGCCTGCTGAAAGATCTTAGGTTGGGTTGCACCCGAAGCTCTCGAGGCGAGTAGATGACTAAGATGGGATTCGTCACTTCCGTTAAAGGAAAGTTAGTGTTACTGGCTCAGTATGATCTTTGTGTTAATCCTCGGCCGGGGTACGTTGTAAGAAGTACAACGTGAATACAACAAAGACTGTCGTATACTGACCAATGTTGTCTAATATGGTTGACAGTAAACCATACCCTAGGCCAACAGGAACACAGTCTTGACGAAGGGACTATTGCTAACGGCATTCATCACTGACACAGCCAATGTAAACCTAATGATGCTTTTGTCAAAGGGTCGATCACATTATGATGATTCTAAAACAGGGATGACAGCTACTGCTCGTGGTGATCGTCGTCTAGGGGTTCCGAGCCCCAACCTGTAGTAAGGTCAGGCTGTAGGGTCTCATACCGAGTAGCATTCGTGTCTTAGTAATAGGAAGATTAATTGAGAGAGATTCATTTGATGATATTGAATAGTTAATATTCACAAGTCTAGTTGTGAAAATTCGTCGTAATAGCAATATGGACAATTGTTGCATCTGATGCAAACAATGATTAAACGTGTCGTAAATTGGTTACGACAAATTTAGTATGAACAAATATGTTGAAAAGGGTTACCTGACTGATGGGATCGTCCCGGTCTAAACACAGGTTCAAACCGTGTCCAAATCGGAGCTCAAACTGGCCCAGAAATGCGAAAACAGCCCAAGGCAAAGTGGGTTAGACCCACTGGGCTAATAAACCCATCAGCAGAGGTAAAACAGGCGCGGCCCACTGGCCGCAGCAGGCTGCATAGTGCGGACGCGGCCCGATGCACAGCGGGCAGCGCCCGCTGCTTGCGGCGGGCGCACGCCCGATGCCCAGCGGGCGAGCGGCCCGCCTTCCACGCCTTGGGCGGGCGTGCCCGCTAAGCTTAGCGGGCGCGCTCGTAACTTAAGTTATTTTTAGGGTTTTTGAAACCCCAAATGACGGCTACGAAGATTGATTTTTTTGTACAACTTTGGGCAATTGTTTGAGGGGTCAAACGAAGTCGAAATTCGTCTCCGTTGGTTCCTACGCGTTCACCATTCGAAGCCCTTTGGATTGATAGCTTGTTTGGTGTCTAAAGTTTAATGAGCGAAGAGAATTAATTAGTTAAAGTTTGCTTTTATGAAAAGCTCACTTAAACTACAAATTAAGCTAAATTGGCTTAATTGAATTTTCCTCTCATTTGCAAAAGTCCCACATTGCTCACAACGAAAGAGTGAGTGCCGACTCCCCATATAAATAGGGGTGCATTCTCTTCGTTGAAAAATGCACCAAGTCCTCGATCGAGTAGCTCCAGACTTTTAGAGCAAGCTCGATCGGTGACTAAACTATTCTCTCTCTCTCTCTCTCTCTCTCTCTTCCTATTCTCCGGAGTAGTCCTAGCAAGACTACGAAGGGGGTTTGGATTTGGAACCAGACGTCTAAGACGCGGGTTCTACTCAAGTGAAACTTTCTACCGCGTGTGATCGGCTTGGAGGCGAAAGTCGGCTCGGGCGGATCGGTTCGAGGGTGCGAGGCGGCTCAGGCGGATCGAGTCAAGGCGGCTCGGCTACGCGGAGCTTCAGAAGATGGTGTGGTACATCTTGCCTGCTCCAGGGCCAAGATTACGGGTATGTGGTTAAGTAATTTTAGTGTAGATTTAATTCTGTCGCTTTAGAGTAAATCCCTCTTGGGGTGGTCAGATCCACCCCAAGTTAGCATAGATCGGGCTAGGTTCTGGCTCCCTCAGAGCCTAGCTAAATTGTTTAGCTAGCCTAAAAGTTTTTGTTTTTGATTTCCGCTGCGCTTTTATGCCCTTGTGGTCCGTCCGACTTAGGACGGACACAGATCCGGGCTCTAAGGGTCCGCCAAAACCCCTTCACCGCATGGGCCCAAGCACAGGCGCCAGGCCAGCTCCTGAGCTTGCCCAGTGCCTGGCTGCTGGGCCTTTGCCCAGCAGCCATTTGATCTGTTTTTTTAATCTTTAAAAACATATTGGGCTGTTTCTCATTGGGCCTTTTGATTACTATTTAAAACCCCTTTTAAATAGATTTTCTGGGCCCGTTTGGACTCTGATTTGAGTGCTGTTTTCTCCCCGACTTTTTGTGGAAAAATCATCTTCGTTTCTATGCCATTAAAAATATATTTATAAATATTTTAATATATATATATTATTTTCTATTTACTATTGCATCTTATGCAATAATCCACATCTTTAATGTTAAAATCCATTTGCATCAAATACAAATGAACCGAGGGCATACACCCCTCAACAGTTATAACTAGTATGATGATACAAAAATATTATATATATATATATTTGATTTGAAACCATTTTGATATAAAATTCCTGACCAACCATTTTAAAATATCTTTAAGTAAAAAAATACGTAGAATATGAAAATACGTATTCTGATGAATACAGGTCGTCACACCCTGTGAGAAAAAACCATAACTAAAGAGAAAGAATACGAATTTCCTCTAACTCCGCCCTGATCTGCATAAGCCCTTAGACTTTCAGATCTCTTCGGCGCCTTATTCCAATCTTTTGTACAAATTTCCTGAAAATAGCTGTAAGAAGCGATTTAGTGAACATGTCTGATAGGTTTTCACTTGTTTGCACTTGTTTGACATCGATCTCACAATCTCTTTGTTGCTCATGCATCCAGAAGAATTTAGGAGAGATGTTCTTTGCTCTGTCATCTTTGATGTAACCACCTCGTAATTGAGCAATGCAAGCAGTGTTGACCTCGAATATGGTGGTAGGTTCAAGGTCATAAGTCTTCAATCCGGTCATCACCAGGATGTGATGAACAACTGAGCGTAGCCAAATGCATTCTCTGCTCGCTTCATAGATGGTGAGAATATTTGAATTATTGGATGAGTTATAATGCTGGTCAGCATTATGAAATCGATGCACATACTACAACTCTGGCTGGGACAATGGGATACTTGGCACCTGAAAGTGTAACAACCTGCAGGGCAAGAAATGAGTCCAATGTTTATGGCTTTGGAATCCTGGCTCTTGAAATTGCATGTGGTAGAAGGCCAACGGAGCCACGGAGGAATCAAGCAAGGTTATATTGGTTGAGTGGGTTTGGAAGCTTTACAGGAGGACAATTCTCGAAGCGACCGCCACGAAGCTCAAGATGAATTTCGAGCAGCAGGAAATGATGTAGATACCGGATCATAATTTTACATCCCAAAATTTCTAAGTATCATGTGCAAATATTTTTTGATTTATTCTTAACATTCTAAACTTTTGATCTCTAAGGATCTGTACATCAAGAACATATGATGTATCTAACATATCCTTCATCTCAAATTTACTACGCAATTCTGATTTGATCTTATTAAACACTCCTATATCATTTCCAAAAAGGAAAATATCGTCCACATACAAAGATCTATTATACAATTGAGGGGGGTGATGTGACTTTGTCCATTGTGGCGATGTCACATCAACCCCCTTTTACCCTTTAGCCCCTTAGTCTCCCTTTATTTACAAGTGTGCCATTGGCATTTTCCCCCTTTGATACCATATTATTTACATGATTTCCATTTGCATTTTTACCCTTTTTACCCCCGACGATACCGACACACACATCCACACTTTTCACTCACCGCATACTATTTGTGTTTTTTTTTGCGCCATGCACTAGGTGGCACCCTTTGTCCTAGGTGGCACCATTTGCATGCGTGCACCACATACAAAAGGGGGTTGTCCACTGAGGATTGTCATACGTGACACCCTTTGTCCACGTCTATTATACAAAAGAGGGTTGTCTACCTAGGATTGTCCTAGGTGGCTCTCTTTTTCTCAGTCACAAGCTGACTAGGACAAACCCCCCAAAAAAACCCCTAAGACACTTATTTACATGGTTGTCATCCCCCCCAAAAGCCCAAAAAACACCACCCAAGCCACTTATTTACATGTTTGCCTTTTGCACCTTTTACCCTCCGACGATGCCGACACACTCACCCACACTTCTCGCTCCTTTACGGTTGTGTGAGTGCCCCATGTATTATTTATAGGTTTTTTTTCCGTGTTGTGCACTTTTGTGCATGGGTTATTGCTAGTAGTATTATAAAACTGCTTCTAGTTTTCAGGACGCATGATTATCCAATTTTTTTGTAAAAAATTAAATTGGATAACTGTATTATGAAATTTGATATACCATTATTTAGATGGTCGTTTTAAATCATATAAAGATTTCTTCAACTTATATAATTTATCTTCATGCATGTCTTTTAACTTTAAATCTTACACGTTGATTCATATATATATATTGCTTCCTTCAACTCCTGTTGAGTAATGCAATTTTGACATCTATTTAGAAAAGTGTCAAGTCAAGATATGCAACAATCACTAAGGTTATTCCAATAAATGCAAATTTAGCCAACAGAGAGTCTCCTGATACTCTATAGCTACATTTTGAGTAAAGACTTTTGTGAGTAGTCGGGCCATAAATGTGTCAACTGGCCCATTTAACTGATATTTTTTCTTTATCCCCCATTTGCATGGATCTTCTCTCTTTTGATAAATCACATAAATCTTATACATTATTTCTCTCTATCGAGTCAAGCTCACTTTTCATGACCTTCAGCCAGTGATCCGATACATTTGAGTTTATTGCATTTATATAATACAAGAGTTACTAGATATCATGAGCCAACAATAGTTAGACGCAAGTGTCAATCATTGGGCATCACTAAAAAGGGTTACAAGATATCCTAAAGGTATTGACGATTGTCGACTATATTCAATGCTTTAAAGGATTAGAGTTGTAGCTCTAAATACACATTGATGTGATTGGGCCGACGATCTCGAGGAGCGCATGTTAGAGCCTGTTTCTTTCGGTGAATTTGGGTTGGGATTTACTGTCGTGAATATTAAATCTTGGGGAGAGAGAAATTGAGTTTTGTATTTCTTTTGGATGAAAAGGGGATGGAAAGTGGTTTTGTAAATTGTTTGTGGGTCCCACATTAAAGAAGTGTGTTTCTTTTGGTTAATGTGAGATTGAGATTGTTGGATGAGGAAAGTTGGAAGTTGGTGATGGTGTTTTGAGGTAAGATTACCCCCATCCTCATATAATGTAGAAAAATATGAAACACCAGCATTCTGAACATGATGCAAATGCCTAGTTCCCAAAACAAATCCAAATAAAACACAAAATGATCAATGACCCAAGAAACATCAACTTCAACTGATACGGCCAAACAACCCCCATAAATAAACTGCCAGATAACCAAAAGGGCCAAAAACATGCCCAATTTTTTTTCCTTCCCACTGTTAATCTTCAAAAATCAAATGATACAACATAATTTGCCAAGTCTACATACTGAACATGATACATATACGTAGTACCCAAATCAAATCCACAAAAAAGCTACAGACACAAGGTCCCAAAACAGAACACCTGAAACTGATACATCTAAACACACCCCATAATGCAATTGCCACAGATCAAAATGGTCCTAAAACATGCACGAAACAAATTTAAATCCACATGTTCAACAACATAAATCACTTGCTACAGACTCCTTTGCCAAGTCCACCTTCTGAACATGATAAAGTTGCCAAAACAAATCCATCAAAAACAGCTTCATACACAAATGAACCAAGACACAACAAATGGAAATGATCCATACAAGCAGTCTCCAAACTGAAACTGCAACATACCCAATTGGTCCACCACAAAGCTTCATCGGAGGAGAAAAGGCACAAGCTTGGCACACCTGGAGCAGCTCCGACTTCAGATCCAACAAAAACCTCGATCGAAACCCTAAAACAGCGGATCCTAACCCAGATCCTACCTCCGATCATCAGCTATGTTTTTTCAGCCTACGGTTGGCTCCTGCGCACATGGAAGGGATTTTGAGGGGTGAGGAGAACGATGGTGGGGCCCAATCTCATGTATTCCACATGAAATCCCCGCAAAATCCGCGAATTTCATAGAGGGAATTGAAGCCTGCCACGTCGGAGAAAGCAGCGAAGGAAGAATCGCGGAGAGAGTCGCAGAAAGGAACAGAGCGGAGGAAAGAGGGATGAGATAATGAGTGAACAGTAGAGAAGTGACGGGTAGATAATGAGCCAAACTCACTTTCTCAGCCCACTTCCACCAAAAGAAATAGGCCCTCAATATCAGCATATATCTTCTTGCTGGATAGTGGGCCATCTCATAGTGCATCAAGAGGCAGATTGTATGGTGGTGTTGTCGATGGTGAAAGCAGAGTATGTTGAGACTAGTGAGGAGCACATAACGATGTCTAGTTGAGGCATTAATTTTATTAAGGATTGTCACATAACCCCACTTGCATGGATCCGATCACTTTATTTAATGATAAAGTGACAATGATCGACTACTCAAACAAAGCCAACTACCACAAGAATACAAAGAACAATGAGAATATCATTTTATTAGGAATGTAGAGAGTCAATGAGTAACTACTCAATAATGGTTGCTGACCCGCTATTATCTGCAGAACTACATAAAGTTGTTGAAGGAAGGGTTAGGATTTTGGGATGGAGAGAAGGAGAATGAGGTGGAGGTGGAGCCTGTGGTGTTTGGGTTTTGAGGAAGGAGTGGATGGAATGCTTTGATGAGGTAATTATTTTCTTTGAATTTATGGATCAAATTGGATTTTTAATTTTACTTCAAAAATAATTATATTAATGCTAAATCATTCACCTTTATCTGGTAGGGATCAATCCAAAAATCATGTCCGTTCATAGGAATTTTGAGGCAATGCAATGCAGTGGGACTATTTAGGTTTTATTCGAGGCAATGCAATGGGACTATTTAGTTGGACAGTTCAAGCATGAATTTTGTTGATTGTTTGGCATAACCCTTGAACCTCTGCTGAATATCTATCTCCAGGCAGGATTGTCAGCACTGAAAACTATGTATCCTTATGCTGGAAAAATAATAAATTGCATCTTAATTTTCTTTTTTTTGTTTTTACCATGTAAATAGTAAAATTAGACCTACTTGTGTACTATTTCTTACTTTGCTTCAAACACCTTTTTGAGTATGGTTTCTTCATTAACCTCATTTTGTTTCGAAGAGGACTGTCCCAAAGAAGACCCTCTTTCACATGAGGGCTTCCGCAAATTGGCAGAGCAATTGCCATTCTTAAAACAACACAATTCGAAGCTTGTTTGCTACATAACCAAAGAGCTGATGGATAGTGAGAACCCCCCACTAGTGCTACCCTATGGCTATGTGTACAGTGCCAAGGTACATACTGTCCTGTATCTTTTTTTTCGCCATGCGTCATCATATGACAGATTGAGTTGCTCTGGATCAAACTTGATTTTTGTTCATGTAATTACCAGACATGCACTTGATGAAATGAAGAAAAAGAATGATGCTGCATTTTGAAGAAGAAATTGAAGAGTTACCGTATGTTAACTGACTCATCTAAAATTATAATTATGCTCTATTATGAAGTCGAGTAATCTAGTTAGTTTTGCAGCATTCTCTAAAGCACGGAAATCTTCACCACATAAATCTTGTTCGTCTTCTAGGTTGTTGCATTGATGGAGAAGAGAGGATGCTTATCTATGAGTATATGCATAATAGACGTTTGGACACCGTTATCTTTGGTTAGGTCTTGCTTGAATTACTAACCAATAATCGTTTATTTCCGCTTTTTTAACTGTAAAAGTTGTGATATTCTAAAACATTTACAGCAATGGTGTAACGACCCGTATTCGTCAATACATCTATTTATGTATTTCACGTATTTTCACATTTTAAAAGTATTTTATAATGGTTAGTCAGGAATTTTATATCAAAAACTGATTTCAAAATTCTTTATAAAAAAATATTTTGAATCATCAAAATAGTTATGGTGTATTTTAGTAAGTTCGAGCTTCATCAAATACCTCTAAATAATTTTTATAATAATTCATTTTCAATTGTTACTGATTTAGCTGTATGAATTAATTTTCTATATAAAAGACATCAAAACGATTTCAAACTTCTACAATATCATTCTATGATCATTTAGGGCTTCCCATATTAATTTCGTAATTTTCTGAAATCAAATTGACCTAGAACCCGTAAACCCGCATCCCAAACGTTTTGGCCCAAAACTCGTACCTCCGTAGCTCAAACCCCAAAATGGATCTCGTATTCGTGATCCTCGCAACGATACGATCCCGTGGCTATGTTTTTTTAATTTTTCGGAGTCGTATGCGAAAACAGGGTTGTATTCCTCCGTTTTAACTAATTACATCCCCTAATGACTTTTCACTATTACTAATTACCCGATTACTCTTACCTTAGCCCCTAGATCTACCCCTAATCAAATCCCCTAAACCCACCCCTATAACTCACTGTATGAAATGGGTGAGATCCAACCCCTAGATTCATTACACATTTACATTATTACTTCATATCTTATTCTTTTTTTAACCCTATAAATGAACCTACTCTCTTCTCTCCGCTCTCTAGGCTCATCTCCCACCCTCAGCAGAACAAAACCCATCTCCTTAAAATAAACCCATCTTCTTCGTTCTCTCTCCCCCCCTCTCAAAATAATAACTCAGGTTCACCTCTCCCCATTCAGCTCTCTCGTTCTCTCCCAAGCCTGAACGAAACCTATCCTCTTCAAACCATCTCCCACCCTCTCTCTCACGTTCAAAGCCCCAAGTCGCACACACACAGCTCGACCCCTCCCTCCGGCGAGTCATCGTCGCCGTGCTCCGACCCCCTCGAGCCCCCGTCCGACTACACTTCCCCCCCCCCTCTCCGTTTCCGACGAGAATCCCCGAACCCAACGGTGCCCTCAGCTCTCCACCAACACCTCTCTCCGGCAAGCTCCCGTGACCCATGCCGACCGCTCCCCCTCTCTCGAACTCAACCCCACGGCAAGCTCACCGAACCCAAACAGCCCCCCCTCTCGCCCCGCCTCCATGGCCTCGCCCCGCCTTCGTGGCCTCGCCGCCCCGATGCCCTGCAAACCAGCCCGTCGTCGCCCTACTGATCCACCCCGACGCCCTACAAACCCGCCACTGCATCCGCCACTCGCCGCAACACACCTCCCCCCAAATCCCCCCAGTTCACCTCCCTCGAGGCCGCCACCACCAGCTCTCCCCGTGACCCGTCGCCGCCTCCCCGCCGGAGCAACCTCGTCGCACGCACGCCTCACTCCCCGTCCGCCCCCTCGACCACCTCGCCTGCCGTCGCCATAGCACCGTCCTCGCCCCTCCGACCCTACCGACGTCTCCACCTCCCCCCACTCGCTACCGTCTGCCTTGTCGTCGCCACTGTTCGACGCTCGAGAGGCCCCCCGTCTATGCGCGTACGAAGAGAAGGTGAGAATGTGTTATTAGAACTTATTTTTTTTAAATGTATACGCGTATTTATACGGTATAAATGTATTTTTGTAACGTATTAATAATTATATAATATGGATTTTCTAATGTAAAATTCACAATAAATCCTATAAGCCTCAGAAAATTATAAGGCCATACCCAGAAAATCAGAAATGACGTTCTGGACCCAATGGCACTAGTTTCATCTTAATCAGACGAGTAGATTTTCCACAATAAATTTTTAATCCTAAAATTTAAATACGTTGTTTTTATTTAAAAATTCATAACCCAATATTTTCACGTAAACTGATATATGAAAAAAAATATGTTGTAGTACTCTTCGAGATGGTCATTTTGACAGCTCACTTGAAACCTTCTGATGTGTATTTCACCCAGAAGAAATTATTGAATAACTACGTTAACTAATTAAAATTAGTTTTTAAACCCATTTTGAGCTTTTAAAAATTATACAAAATTACCAGAAGTTTTAGAAAAATATTTCCTCCTTAAGTAAAATTATATTCCTCAAATCTAACCTATATAAAAATTTAAAACGCTTTTTGGCACCGTTTCAATCGATTATAAAAAATCAAAACGATCAACTTAAATAGAGAGAAAATAGTGTGTTCTTTAACCGATTGTTTCTTGTATTTGCATGTACCGATTCTCGTGCACCAGCTCCCTTGGAAGCTCTAGCTCCAACCTCGTCTTACTACGCCGATCTCGATAAGTTAGTCACAATGAATTCTAACTTTAGAAATTTAGATAGTGTACTTAATGGAAATACCGCATGGTCAAAACATGAGATTGGTATTATAGTTGTTAGGACTTCAAAACATTGCTCAGGACTGACATTCTCTGTCGAGCCTTCTGCCTTGACTTTTCAACAAGCGAAACTCTTTAGAGTGTTGTTAATGCTTTTGAATATCTCTGGAGTGAGACCATTGTGCATAACTCTATTGGTATGTAAGTCGTTCTATCACAACCGCCATTAGCATCTTTACCTTTAGAATAACAGATTGACATACCGTATTGAAACATAATGAGTGAATGATATACTGTGTTGACATCATACTGCTGTAACATCCTATTGAAATTGAATGCTTGAAAGTAGTTGGCACTGCACTGGGTTTTTTGGGTAACTTATATTAGAGAAAATGTGGGAGCAACCGCGAGCCATCTACACATTGCACCGTACCGTACCGACCATCTAAAATAAAATATACCGCCTAAAGTGAAATGAGATCCGCCTGGGTGAGCGCCCACCCACATTTTTTGCTCTTGTATTATACTTTTTGCACTTGCACGGTCACCTTTACTTTATGCATTACATACACTTTACTTACCACACCTGAGTAGCCACCGGTACTTCACTTATCACTCTTGCATGCATGTCTGCTCTTACCTTACTTTCTGCACTTGCTTTCCTAGCTTTCCTATTATTGTTACTATACTTTCCTATTCATGGCAGGAGATGGGCTCAATGGTTGCACACTATACTTTTCTATATAAGTCACGTAGTTTCTAGCTTTCCTACTGCCTACTTGTCCTTTTATTGTTACTTCATCGACCTGGTTGTCCTACCATTATCATCACATTACATGCTGATTAAAATATTATTGCTACCATGTTACATATGACATGCCACATTTGTTGCTCTTGTATTATACTTTTTGCACTTGCACGGTCACCTTTACTTTATGCATTACATACACTTTACTTACCACACCTGAGTAGCCACCGGTACTTCACTTATCACTCTTGCATGCATGTCTGCTCTTACCTTACTTTCTGCACTTGCATGATCATCCTTAATTGTTTACTATAGCTTGTTCCATATTTTTGCACTCCTCTATTTCTATTGCTAGAATTGTTGTGACTTACCTACGGCTCCATCTTCATGGCATCACAGACGACACACATGTTGATGTAGATGTTCCTGAGTTGGCAGAGACAAAGTTCATACCAGAGGCTGCAGATTTTTGCGTCCGAGTTGTGTGTTTTCAACTGTACTTCTTTTTTGCATATATCATTGTTGTATAATATGGATTGTAATAAAATGGACACTATTTGGGTATTTTTTGTACATCTCTGCATCGTGGTTATTTTGTTTTCACTGGTTAACTGCAGACATGCAAATAAATCAAATAAGTAATGGCCCCTCAAGAGCGGGTCGTTACAAATGGTTGTGCAAATACATCAAAATCCAGTCTCTTAAGATGTGTTTCAACATCATTTTGGGTATTGCTCGTGGGATTATTCACTCTTCCACATCCCTCTATTGGACTCTTCCATTATTTTGATGTGTCCTACAAAAATCCAAGCCCCACACCACCACCACCACCACCACACACACACACACACACACACACACACCCCCCCCCCCAAAAAAAAAAAAAAAAAAAAACCACGCTTCACCATCTTTTACCAAGTGGAGAAATCAATAGTGACAGAAAAATCAAAGAAGAAAATCATGTAGGCTAAAAGCAACAAGAAATTGGCAATCATACAAAACCATAAAGTAACATGAAGCAACTTCAATGATTGTTATGTGACGTATAAATATTGTGAAGCCTGTTACATTGGAACCTTCAAGGAAATATGGGCTCATTCATTGTGTCTCCCCCCTCACTTGCTATCTTCCTCGTAAAGTTGCATTCCATTCCCTTTGAGAGGTAGTTGATGGATGCCATTCTCATGCTTGCTCTCTCTCACTTCTTTGACATAGCCAATATGATTTGTGTTGTATATCTAACTAGCAAAGCTAGTTAGCTAGCTTCTTGATTGTTATATAGTTTGCACTTTTTTTAATTCCCTTGGTTTTGGTCAGTTAGAAGCTAGTCATGGCCAGAATGCTCCCGGGCGTGGAGAGCGCCCGCTGGCTGTAGTTTCATCAGGGTGGGTCGATGAATTCTTCCACCGGGTCGAGGCGGTCGTCGTTTTGCATATACAACAGCGGCATTGAGTTTCAGCTGAGCTCTGGCTTCTCTGTAAGAACATGTTTCTCATTAATATTTCTTACTTGTTTTGAGTTTGTTGATTGAATCTATGTTTGTGGAAATTTAACAGAAAAGATCAGGCAGTTTCAGCAAAGGAATCCATGGTGGGGAGCTTGGAGATGTTGCAAGGGAGGCTAAAGAGAGACTGGATGAGAGATTGAGGACCCAAGATCATTACAGATCAAGAGGTGAATATTTTCCATTTAAATTAATGATGAAGGTAATTTTGTTAGAAAAAAAACAGAGAGAAAAAGAGGGGAGAAAAAGCCAATTACTATACTAATTGAAAAAAATATTACAAGGCACCATATCTCTCCATGAGCTTTGCATCCAAAGACCATCACAAAAATTATGGGGACTACTTAGTCCAAAATTTCCGCAAATCTTTCTAATAAAACACTGTAAGCATAATTTGCATTGTTTTCATCTTAATGCATTGTGATGGAATTATTCTAACATTTGGATACAATGTGTATATGCCTCCAGAATATGAGATGGATGACAATTTTTTAAGTGAAAAGCGATGTGTTCAGCTTCAGTGATCGACTTTTAGAAATCGTTAGTAGCAAGAAGAACAAGGGAACCTTTCATGTTGAGCCCAAACAAAACCTTCTCAGTTATGTAAGTAATGAGGGATGTAAGTCATCTTCTATCAGTTGTTTGTTCACAGGCTGAAGACAAAACCTTCTAACATTTGATGTGTCGAATGTTATTGATTGATTGTCTGAACATGAACAGAATTACTTTGCTTTTGTTGAAATTGAAGTTACTTGGAAACGGTAAATGAAGTTACCTGGAAACGGTAAATGAAGTTAGAAAACCCAAAGCTTCCTGACGAAATCATGAGCATCTGTGGTGGCTCGGACTGGGAGAAAGGATCCACTTGCGTTCGTGCATCAGACGCTAGCTACGAAAGTGAATCCATCAAAGCATGTAGTTTTCATGATGGTGCGATTATGCTTCAATCAATTCCTTCCTCATTTACCTATCACATGCACGCATGCACGCATATTGACACACTATATGACAATACATAAATATTTCAGGAAAGGAAATTAGGATGAATCTACATAATAGACAATTTCCTATTAAACATAAATAGATAATATAATTCAGGGATCCAAGACTGAAATTCGACAAAACATAAGAAAGCAAAATCTTTGGACAAGGAAAAACATAAGAAAATCACAATATAACTCAGGTTGATGTTCAAGTTATCATAGCTTAAAATGGTTCCAAGGAAGTTGGGAGTCTATAGCTACTCCTTTGATATTGTTGAGTTCAACATTTGGATCGCGTTTGCCACTGGCTGTATGGATGCACATGCCTCTGCCCCTTCCCAAAATGGTACCATTGATAATACTTAGAGCGCACATAGAGATTGAGATGCCTTTTTCTCCAAATCTGGCCAACCAATCCTTGCCATTTGCATTTCTAGCATCAACAAACCAAGTACTACCATTACCACTGTGCTTCCTTTGACCGTGGCGAGTAACCTTCTCGCTTACATTGTCATAGTATGCCCAATTATCCACCCCAACGATGGCGATTTGGTTCTTCAACCTGCACTTGCAGTCATGACTGTGATCGTACAAGCAACTGCAACAGTAAACCGCTACCATCGTACCGATCACATCCTTGCTGATATCGAGTGTTTTCACTTTCCAGGACTTGTCGGCATGTATGCAGCATGAGCTCAACTCTATGACTGAATTACGACTGAGGCTTACTATAAATACTGTGCAGTCCTTACTGGTAGGAAAAGTTTTGAACGTGCAAGCTTGGTTTGATACTGTAGTGTGTTTCGGGAGGCTTATTTTTTCAAAAGTGAAGAAGTTGATGAGGAAGAAATGTTCGCCACGATGAGCAAGTAACCAACCAAACTTGGATTCCATGACAGTAGCACCCTGAAGTTCTGGCAGGTAGACAGTGCAACACTTTGAATGAGAATGGCTATACAAGTAGCACGTCCCGCTTTTGTTGCTGCTGTTTTGGGTCCCATACAACATGAGCCATGGTTGGTCTTTGGAGAACTTGGTGATTTCTGATCGGCCTGAAGGAGCTAATCGCCAGTGACGACAGACACTGCGAAATGCGATGAAATCCAGAAGCGGAAGATGGTCTGAGATCAGCGCCAGAAGTTCTGGAAGCATTTTTGACCAATCAGCCATCATATCATCGTCTTGCTGTGCAAATTCCGTTCTTTCATTGGAAATGCTCTACATGATGCTGGATATGAACACAATGAACTTTGAGAGGGTTGCACCCCATAATCAGCTATGTTTCGAAAAAAAGCTAAGGAACATTAGTCTAGGAAATATTTTTCTTTTAGTTTGATCATGTAATGCATGTTCAGGCAAGCTATACTAAAAAATGCATTGAAAATGAATTATTTTTCAGCACCACAAGAAAATTTACTATGGACTCGGGGCACTTTAAGAGGGTTGCACCCATATGCCAGTGTTTTTGTGGTAACAAGGCCTCCGGCGACAATGCTAATAATTCAGTATTTCATAAGAGAAGAAAGCATGAAGAACTAGATTGACATTTTGTTCGATTTACACCCTGCACAATCCATTGAAACAAATGCCTGAGAAACATACCAAAGGAGTTGCTTCTAATGTGTTTTCTGCTTCATATGACAAGTAAGGGAACATCTAAAGGAGTGTTAGAATTTGTTTATTAACTATATTAACTATAACCAAAGTTATTGAGTACTTGGACATATTAACTATAAACATATCTGCTTGGTTATTTATAAAAAGAGTAGTACAAAATAGCTGTGGATTCACTACTACATCTAACCTATTCCCAAATGTTCCTCTAATTTGTAATATTATAAAACAGATATGGATTTAGATTCTGATTCATCAAGAATGTAAATAGGTTCTCTGTTGCTACTTCGGTAAGCCAAGTTATATACCTAAAATTCATGTCCAAATTCATCATACATTTTTGAACGTAAATATGAACTTTAAAACTATATTGTAATACACACATGAATTCTACATCACTTTCTTCTTTAATATCTAAATTATACATTCAGGTTGGGATGCGGATACATATATAATAAAGGAGGACTGTGGAGGTCAACTAGCCAAGGAGGAAATTTCGCATATGTTTTTCAATGATCAATTCCATTCATTTTGACCTTCATGTTCTAAAATTCCAAACTACCAATTTTTAAATGAACCAAATGTCGTTCATTTAGCCGTTGCAAAAAGTTCTGTTATTGTGAATCGTTAAATTTGCGATGAGTGGATGGACGAATAAAACCACTTGGATAGTACACTTGAAAATTAGGGGGTTTGGAGTTTCAAAAGATGAAGATCAAAATGAGCTCTTCGGATCAAATGAAAAAAAAAATAGGAGGGCCGTGGTTTTGACGCTAGAAAATTTCCTCCTTGGATAGTTAACGCGTATATTTCTCATTACAAAATTAGGATATTTATAATTTAATTAGATCTGCAATTATAACAACGCTCAAAAAGAAGTTATAATCTAAGTCTCTATCAAAATTTCATGTTTTGGTGCATGCATGCTATTGATAACATATATAGAAAATTGGCACTCATGGTTCATCATTTATTCAAAATTTCACATATGTGTCCAGATGCATATCGCACGTTCGAAGGCTAATCTAATTATGGGAACTACTATAAAAATCTAAATAAAAATTTCATGGGTGTTAGAATGCATTATTGAAATAATATTGCCAGTGTGGTACAAATTATTGAAATTTGTATGCTCTAACTTTTCATTCTTTCTTCAATTATTATGTCAATACATGCCATAAGAGGACTTAGGGTTAGGATGATGGGGGCCAAAACATTCTTTCAGAATTGATGAAAGCCCTTCAGCTGATACTTTGAAAGATTTTCATGTTATAAGCAGTTGGATCATATGCATTGAAATTCAAGCTGATACATTTTTAAAGAAGAATTCTAGGGTTTTCTGAAATGACTACATTGCAAACATGCATTTATAAATTGGAGGTTTTATCACTTTAAATCGAGAAGTAGTTAAAGAAATGCACAGATCTCATTGGGTTTTTATTTGCATAATAAAAATGGACGTAATAGTTATGAAGATTTATATAATAGTAAAACGACTTAATTTTTGCTACAGGAAAAAAAAAACTAAGATGATAATCATAATGGAGTTGAAGAGATCACGTACCCTTTCCTCTCGTTCCTTTCCCAACTCTCAGAACGAAGAAAACTCAAAACGAATTGGTTGAGAGTTACGTGCTGTTTTTCGTTCGCCAAACAAAAGATATTTAGGGTTTTAGAATAACTCAGGTGGGGTTTATATAAGATTGGACGGGGGGTAAAATTGACATTTAACTCATAAGTTATATGTGGGTTAATTTTATTTAAAGAGAAAAACTTGAAATGTAAGCGAAATATAGATATGGGCGCCAGAACTAATTTAGTTGAGATCTGCTAGAGTAAGCCAACTGCAGAGTAGATAAATTTTTTGACAAAGAGAATAATGGGTATCATACGTCATATGAGGCATCCCCTCATATGCCCTCTTACATAAAAGGGGCAAGTACAACCAAGTACAAATCCATGTGGGCTTGTACTTACCCCCTTTATGTGAGAGGGCATATAATGGGTGTCTCATATGGCGTATGATACACATTATTCTCATATGTATATGTGTGTGTGTATATATATATGTATGTATATATATATATATATATATATATATATATATATATATATATATATATATATATATATATATTGGGGGCAAATGTGCCTGAGAACGTGCGCAGGTAGAATTACCTGCGCACGCCCCCTCTGTTCGGGGTTTCTAAATATATTTTTTTGAAATTTTTTTTTGCAGTAGCTAGATATACTTGTTATGAAGCTTCCCACAAAATTTCAGGTCAATCCGACACCGTTTGAGCCTCCGTTCATCGATTTCAAAAACGTTGCGCAAAACTGTCCAGAATTTGGACAGTTTTGCGCAACGTTTTTGAAATCGATGAACGGAGGCTCAAACGGTGTCGGATTGACCTGAAATTTTGTGGGGAGCTTCATAACAAGTATATCTAGCTACTGCAAAAAAAATTCAAAAAAAAATACTTACAAACACCGAACAGAGGGGGCGTGCACAGGTAATTCTACCTGCGCACGTTCTTAGGTACATTTTTTGCTATATATATATATATATATATGTATATAGAGGAGGGATCAAATGACCCCCAAAAATAACCCCCTAAAATGACCCCCTATCAAAAATCCTATGCCCCCCATTTTTTCGGAAGATCCGAACCGTTCATCTTGATCTCCACCCTCTAAATACCTTACCCACCAATTTTCAACCCGATCCCATGTGTTTTGCCCGTTCATCAACCATTCGCAAAAGTTCTATTCATGCAAAACCGTTAAATTTGGGTCGGATGGATGAATGGGCAAAACACATGGGATCGGGTTGAAAATTGGTGGGTAAGGTATTTAGAGGGTGGAGATCAAGATGAACGGTTCGGATCTTCTGAAAAAATGGGGGGCATAGGATTTTTGATAGGGGGTCATTTTAGGGGGTTATTTTTGGGGGTCATTTGATCCCTCCTCATGTATATATACATATATATGTATATATACATATATATGTATATATACAATATTATACATATATATGTATATATACATATATGTGTATGTATATACATATGTATGTATACACATACATATGTATTATACATATGTATGTGTATACATACATATGTATATATACACATACATATGTACATATACACATATGTATGTATGTATATACATATGTATAGACATATACATGTGTATACACATGTATATGTGTATACATATGTATGTATGTACATACATATGTATATGCATCTGTATACACATATATATGTGTATACATATACATGTGTATACATATGTATATGTGTATATGTGTATACATGTGTATACATATATACATGTGTATACACGTGTATACAGGTGTATACATGTATACACGTGTATACAGGTGTATACATGTATACACGTGTATACAGGTGTATACGTACATACATATGTATATACACACATACATACGTACATACATACGTATGTATGTGTGTATATACATATGTATGTACGTATACATATGTATACAGATGTATATGTATACACACATATACATATGTATGTATGTAAGTATATACATATGTATATACATATACATATGTATACACATATATATGTATGTATGTACATATACACATATATATGTATGTATGTATATACATATGTATACACATATATATGTATATACACATATATATGTATGTATGTATATACATATGTATACACATATATATGTATGTATGTACATATACACATATATATGTATGTATGTATATACAGATGTATATACATATACATGTGTATACACATATACATGTGTATACACATATACATGTGTATACACATATACATGTGTATACACATATACATGTGTATACAGGTGTATGGTGTATATAGGTGTATACATGTATACATGTGTATACATATGTATACATCTATACATATGTATATACATACATACATACATATGTATATGTACATATGTATGTGTATATATACATATGTACATAAGTACATATGTACATACATATGTATATGTACACAAGTATGTGTATATATACATATGTATGTACATATGTACTTATGTACATATGTATATATACACATACATATGTACATATACATATGTATACATATGTATATACATACATACATACATATGTATATGTACATATGTATATGTGTATACATATGTATATACATACATACATACATATGTATATGTGTGTAGACATATACATATGTATACATATGTATACATATACATATGTATACACATATATATGTGTATACATATGTCTACACATATATATGTGTATACATATGTATATGTATATACATATGTATATACATACATACATACATATGTATATGTACATATGTATGTGTATATATACATATGTACATATGTACATAAGTACATACATATGTATATATACACATACATATGTATATATACACATACATATGTACATATACACATACATATGTACATATACATATGTATATGTATATACATATGTATCTATACATATACATATGTATATACATACATACATATGTATATATACACATACATATGTATATACATAGAGGTGGGATCAAATGACCCCCAAAAATGACCCCCTATCAAAAATCATATGCCCCCCATTTTTCGGAAGATCCGAACCGTTCATCTTGATCTCCATCCTCTAAATACCTGACCCACCAATTTTCAACCCGATCCCATGTGTTTTGCCCGTTCATCAACCATTCGCAAAAGTTCTGTTCATGCGAAACCGTTAAATTTGGGTCGGATGGATGAACAGTCAAAACACATGGTATCGGGTTGAAAATTGGTGGGTCAGGTATTTAGAGGGTGGAGATCAAGATGAACGGTTCGGATCTTCCGAAAAAATGGGGGCATAGGATTTTTGATAGGGGGTCATTTTTGGGGGTTATTTTTGGGGGTCATTTGATCCCTCCTCATATATATACATATATACATGTATATATATATACATGTATATATATATATAGCATGGCACATATGAAAACAGCGTAATAAGCGCATTTTTGAAGGGAAGTTTACAACAAAAACATCTTTGTTCGAGGAAATAACGTCGGATGTCAGGATATCTTTAATCGGCTTGGATATTGAAGAGGTTGCGGACACAACGCCATTTGCTAATTGGGGCTTATAACTGGCTGAGACCCTTTGCCTTGGCATTTTTATAGTTGGATATTCTGTTATATAATGTATTTTCAGGTATGACAAGTCGTAATAGCTGATAGTATTCTGTTGAGGGTGACGGCGCTTGTGCCGTCTCCCCTCTCTTTTTATTATCATTATTCATAACTTGTGTGTAGACTATGTACATTCTTGATATAAATAAAGACTAACATCATTCGTCATATATATATATATATATATATATATATATATATATATATATATATATATATATATATATATATATATATAATAATGGCTATCATA